>JAPYYV010001190.1:0-31575 GCA_030522625.1 Copidosoma aretas
CGAACGGCCACCCATCCAAGTACTAGCCGCGCCAAATGCTGCTTGACTTCGGTGATCGACGGAACTGCGACTCTACCACTGCGCCACCGTGTCGGTCACATATACATCTACTAGCTGGTTCTGATGACAGACGTCAATATAACTGGGCATATAACAACAAAAATACCGTTTGCTACTACTCAATTGCAGAGCTTGCTGCTGAAATATTTACCGACGTAAAGCGTGGCCCGACGCTGGATCATCTGGATGTCGAGGACGCTGGCCGAATCTCGCGAAATGCCTGTGTATCACCTTGCTCTCTTGTTATGGCTCTAATTTATATCGAAAGGCTAAAAGACTGTAATCCAGAATACCTGCAGAGAGTCGCTCCTTCTGAACTGTTTTTGGTATCTTTAGTAAGTCATTGCTGCTCTCACTCAATGATTCATTTTTACCTAAGAAGTCTCGTCAATTTACTTGATAATTTATATCACTATTGCTTAGATGGTTGCCAGCAAATTCCTGCATGACGAAGGAGAGGAAGATGAAGTCTATAACACAGAATGGGCAATATCAGGCGATTTGAGCATTGCAAGACTGAATAAGTTGGAAAGAGAGTTCCTCAAAGCTATAGTAAGGGATCTTGAAATTTCGTGTTTATTAGTTTTTAATCATTTAACTTTATGCTACTTACTGATTTTTTTGTTTTTTCTGTAGAAGTGGACAGTCTTTGTAGACCATGAAGATTTTTGGAAAAGACTACAAAGACTAGAAGAGGATCTCGCTATTAGGGAGGCTAGAAAGAGAGGCTGGTTCTCATACACAGAACTAAATACTTTGCTTGGTAGTGCCAACCTACTGGCGCTAGCACAAACAGTACTTGGTGTGTCTTCGATGTGTATTGCCACATATGCAGCGGGTCTAATGACGTTATTAGGATCAGCCACAGTTGCATCCAATATACCCAGAACATTAATGGGTTTGGGCCAACAGAGTTTGTCTACTAGAACATCGGACCTTCAATGTACATCTTTGAATCAGGAAAACTTACAAATTGAAGAGGAAATTGCAAACATTTTACTTGAATCGGGCCTGGAAAAGACTGAAGTATGTAATCATACCAACACACAGGGTAATGTATTTGTATGTAACTGTAACGGTACTGTCAAGGAAAATGGATGGAATTGGCTTATTGAATTGATAACACCTTGGCATGATGACTTAAATCAGGAAATTGAGTGCAGAAGTGATTGGAAAAATAAGTTAAGCCAATATAATAGATATAGCACTAAAACAAACTTTTTAATTGATTCAGATCCATTTTTAAGATTTTCCAAAATTGATAAAACAAAAAAAAAAGTATTTCTTCATTCTAGTTTAAATTACTACAAACATGACATGAAGTATTACATTAGTTATTTCCCGAAGTATTTGAAGTCATTGACAGTCATGTAAATTTTTATTTAATTTTACCGGATAAGAGTTCAAAGTATGTATATTAAAACATCAACTACAACAACATGACTTATAATATATATAAATAAATTTGCTTTGGTTTTTTACAACAAAATTCTAATTTTTTTTATTTTTTACTTAAAAACGTTAAGTACAACATATTTTTATATATCTTTGAAATTCCGCTAATTCACACAAGAATTGAACTGTATTGAATGTATATAATTAAAATATTTGCATATAACTGTCAGTTGTACAGTAGGAACAGTCAATGATCTAACAAAGTTAAAAGATTAAAAAGTTTAACATATAAAATTTAGTAATTTAAGCACCGTCTCTGAGGGAGAGATATATTTTTTGTACTGACTTCTATTCTGTATTATTGCTCTGAACAAAAACATTTTTTCAATAAACGCAACAAGAGTAAGCATACCGTCTATTTTTTTTCTCACAACTATTCGCTCAAGTATCATACTTAATAAATATTAATATGCCTGTGTTACGATAAAAATGTTCTAAAATCGCTGCTTGAAAGCTTCTCTATATTTACACACGTTTAAAAACAAGTACAGGAATAGACTTGTGTGATCACAATATGGCAAAGCGTTAGCCGACTTGTATCCAGCAAGAGACCAATGCGCATCTAAAAGTTGATTAAAAGTATAGATTTGTACAAATTAAATTCTAGAGTATATATATCTACACACTAGTTGGACCTCATTTTTTGCCATCTTTTTTAGTCTCATCATCCTGTTTGTCTTTAACTTCGTCTTTCGGTTCTTTTGTTTCTTTATGCAAAAAAAGCAGTGGTGTCATTCCCAGTAAACAGCCTATGGTCACTCCGATAACTCGACCCTGGAAATCAAAAGAAAACAGTTATTCATGTGCACACCATAGATACAATAACTACAAAATAATTATTAGCAGGTATTTAACTTGTACCATATTGGCGGATCTTCTGGATTTCGGCAAATCTAGCTGGATCGGTGTTAGCTTGGGAGGTTGAAATCCTATTTTTTGGGCAAGAAGCTCGACGTAAAAGGCTGATCCTATTCCCAGTATATCGGAAATCGTATTCCCAAATGCTGCGGCAGCCATTGTAGTCAGAGATATAAAAACACCTAATGTTGCTTCGATGGAGTCACCCTAGATATCGAATTTTTTCAGATTTTACTTTGTTTACTAGTTATTAGGTGATTTTTGTCATACTTACAGCGATGATCATAATTGAATTATCAAGGAATCCAAATCCAATGAACGGAATAGCATTCGCCACTGAAACTGCAAACAAGAGAAAAATCCTTCAATTGCAGTTGGTTTTTTTTGAGATTTTTAATTAATTTTCGTAAAACTGTAAATTGCTTCGATTAGACGAGTTAGGCAAAAGATAACGCAAGTTTACCTCAAGGTAATTAAGCACCATAACTTGTTTTAAATCTGTTTAATTCAATAATTCATAATTGATACCTTGAACAATTTTTTCGATTACTATAAGTTAATGCATTATCCTAAATTTCATTTGCATCACAAATCTTATAAAAAAATGTTGGAAAATTGTAATAAATTGTAAAATTTGAAAACGACTTCGTTACACATTTCAAAATCGGAATATTTTTAAAGACCCTTGCTATGTTTATGGTGTTTTATATAATTAACACATATATATGAAGTGTTGTTATTTGTATTCCTCTCAATAATTATAATCCTTTAAAAAGTTATCTCGAGAACGGCATCAAAATTTACAACTTCAACTATTGATGTGACAGTAACAACATATATCTAGACTGTAACTTTTTCGGAAGAATATTCTTTTTTGCATGAACCATCTTAAACAAATAATTTTTTTTTTTAACGGTTGTTGATCAAAGTGTAAGTCAATTGTAGCGTCCAACACGTAAAAAGCTGTACAGTACTAACTTCTGTCCATTTTTCGAACTAATGTTTATACTAAATAATCATCAAACATTAAATTAAACCTTACTATAATCATTCACTTAAACGTTGAATTTGCATCTTGTGGAAAAAAAGTAAATGAAAATTTTGTGAATTTAGGTACGCAAGGCCCCGTGATACCGGATATAATCCAGTTTGATCCGATTTCATCCGGCATTCCGCGAGGCGAAAGAAATTGAAAAGTCTCGGCGAGAAAGGCAATTTAAAATAGAAATTACTTTAAAATGAAGAAATAAATGCGAATTTCATCGTGTGCGCGTATTTGTGATGAATAAAAATTTAATCCTACCCAAGATTAACCTTAACTTACAATCAACAAAGGTGCAAATAATTTATTTTCTCACCTCGCATCAAGTCCCCTTTGGTTGGCTGAGGAACTGTTTCCACTGCAAAGTCAAACGCATACAAATTTAATATTCAATGTTGCATCGCGAATATTTAATCAAGTACTTCTCTGATGGAAGAGTATAGTAAATACATTAGCAATGAAGTTCACTGAGCAATGAAGTCATCAGTTACTCATTGAAAATGTATGTATGTAAGTATATGTACGTGCAGGATTGATGAGTATTATAAAAAGTTCTTTGAGCACCAGTTTAAAATCGTGTAACAAGCAACTTTAAGTACACTTATATACGTTAAACTTTTTTGCTTTAAATATTTGACAGACTTACAGAGTTAGTTTGTTTTGCATCCATGAAATGAGAGCAAAGCAGAGGAGGAAAAAAGAAGTAAAAATTAGTTGCAAACAGTGGCATAGTTAGCTTTTAGAAGTTTTATTGAGTTTCCAGGGAACCAGCGTAGAAGACAATAGATCAGAAATAGAAAATATTTTATTTTTAAAGATGCAGCCTTTAGTGTACTTGGTGTAGTGGTGGGAGGTGTGTTAAAATATTCATATATGTATAAATATAATTTTTTTTTTGTACAACGCCAAGAATCGACGGAAAACACCGAAAAGTTTGCACTTGTGAACATTCAATGTAATTTTTGTTGGAGAAAAATAAAACACATAAATAAAATTGATGGATAAGCTGAGGAAAAGAGATTTTTGTTTGTCAACATGCAAGCTTACATGACTCAGTTACTGGTAAATCCCCTTGAAGCACAAAACACGTCAATATGAATCATTGGATTTTATTATATGATTTTCGTAATTTTATGGTAAACGAATTAATAAGATTATTATTTTAGGGTGACATTAATTATTCATTATAAGTATACGTAAAAGAATAAAAAAGTGCAAGAAAACACCAAAATCAATACACCACCAATCACACCATTATTACTAGAAATTCAATGATGAAAATAAGTTTGTTAATAGAAGCTCCTTCTACTGGTCCTGGAAATGTATAAGTTTCATCTTTCATACCATACTTTTTTAATAGCCAATCATCTGGAACTGCACAGTAACTGCCTGTGGGGTCAACATCTCCCAATGTCGGTACTTTGCTCGGCCTTCCAAATTTACTTCTCCATCTGAATGCAGCGAGATGACCTGAATGAACGAAAATAAATGGGCCAAACTCAATGAAAAAAAAAAAATAAAATTGTAAAATAAAAAAATTAGTAAAACAATTAAATCTTAAATGGAAGGGCTACAGGAGTGCTAATAAAACTCGGGGGGAAAAAAAAGTTGAAAAAATTAAATTGGATGGAATAATATGTCTTTAAAAAATCTGTGTTGAACTACCTCTTTGGTAAATGGTAGAAAAAATCTGCACCCCTGCAGCTTACATCATATTAATGAGGTTCGAGAAGCCGACGTGCTGGTCTCACATTGTTTAGTAGTAGAGACTCTTCAGTATACAGATAACATTGTGCATTTCGAGCTCGTACACAGAGTTTTTATATTCTATACCAAAAATCATACGTAAAATTTATGCGTGATGATAATTATCGTCATTTGATGAAAAAATGAGCCAATTTTTTTTAACGCAATTAATATTATTTATAAAACCGTTTAGAACTCTATGCTTATCTACTCAACAAAGATCAGCATTCGACATTAGCAAAAAAGGTATAATGAGTGATATTTTTCTTTCAAATTGTGCGGAACAGAGATAAAAGAGAGTGATTACCCCTTGTGGAAGTGTGAAATGTGTAAAAAAAGGTTGAGAAAGTATCGATTTGTGCCGAACACAATTTTTTTAAATGTTATATTTGAAACATTCCATTTGACCGACCGACCTTGTTTTTCCGAAAGTTGCGGTTTTTCACCCTTTTTTTTGGCAGTTGTTGAACAACTTTAATTCGTCAATTTAATTTAAAAAAAAAAGAATAACAGTGAAAAACATCTCGACGTTGTTCCATGCAGTTTTCGTAACGATACCATCTCAATGATTGAAAAATCCAGTAAAGTATTTTCATCAGTACAGCATCTATACAGTTTTTTTTAATTTTTACATAGTTTTTCACGTTCACGTTATTCCATAAGAGACAACTCGGTGGAAAAACATCCACAGTGTCCGTACAAAAAAAAAAAAAAAAAACAAAGAACCAACACGTAGTGCGATAAATAAATAAAACAGGTAATTCGTGATCGATTCCTCATCGATCGTCGTCCGTTCAAAATGTGCGCTGAACAGGTCGAAGAACCCCTACACTCAACGAACACACGCATAACAGGCGAACAACAATACAGCAGCTTATATCATCAAATCGCGCGCTCGCCCCGACTACGGCTCCTTACCTTCGTACTCGGCCTTGATCTTCTGAAACTGGCACTCCTGGAGGGCGGCGATGAGCACCTGTCTCTCGTCCGCGGTCAGCCGGACCGCGAGCTCCTTGGCCTGCTTCTTGGTGAGCGCGCCGGGAATCGCGCCCGAGGAGGACACGGCCGCCGAGGCGCTGCCCATCGTCCTCCTCTGCTGCTGCTGGGACGGGTCGCCCGGGCTCGCGGTCCTGCCGTCCGCTCGGCGGTCATCGCGACAGTTGGCCCCGCCGCCGGCCGTTGAACCCCAGAGCGCTCGCGCCGCGTCGACGGGGCGCCTTGGTCCGCCGGTTACGCCGTTGCTGCGACTTCGGACGAGGAACATCATCGTGCCAGTAGTATTGTCGGCTGACAGTCGGATCGTCGCTCGGCACAGTCGCACGGCCATCGGCGCGGTGCACATTTTTGCTTCTTTTCTTACGATCGAGCTCTATTTTTCTTTTTCTCCGCCACTCGTAGGTACCCTACTTGCAGTATACCATGCAACACTCCAAAAACACAATCACTGGTATTCAAGTATACGTATGTATTACGTATAGTAGTGTATAAGCTGTCATCTAAAAAACACTTGTTTAGTCTTTGTGCACGATTTGCACGGGTTCTCTAAAATTGTACTTATAGCAAATAAGACGCACAGTCGCAAAGCTCGTCGGAGGATGGAATCGTATGTGTGTATATATATATATCCAAGGGATTGATTGTTACTGGTGTTTTATTATTATTATCATTATTGTTATTATTATCGCTATTATAGTAAGCTATGCTGGCATCGATGACATCATGGTCACTCGCGCTCAGCGAGTCAGCACTACTTACTCACTAGTCACTACTTATAGTACTCATTGGCCGTATAATGTATCACTTTATATATATATATATATATATATATATATATATATATACCTGATGGATATATATTTGTGTAAAATCGAGTAATCTAAGTATCTAAGTATGTATGTAATTATGATAAAATCTTGTGTTTGAATCTTGTGTGTGCTCTCGTCGACGAGTCGACGACGAACGATTGCGAGCGAGCCTATTGGAGCAACGGTAGGTGCCTTACTACTTGCTTACTCTACTGTCGTTATACCAGGTTATACTGGTGGGCTAACGCCGTCTATTATATACTTATATAGCGGGGGCAGAGAGGCAGAATTGCAGAAATCTCTCCTTCTACACTTACCCCACGACCCCACTTTCTGCAGTCCTCTCCACATCATCGAATTTCCGTCCAATATAACGCAAAATCCGACGTGAGTCGTGACGCACGCCACACACACGGCTTTGACGTCACGCGTGCGCGAAAATCCCCGAGAGAATACACATCTCCGAGAGACCAGCATCCAACATGATATATGATATGCAGTACTTATACTTTCCTCTCTTGTTTATGGAATAAGTTATGCAGGGAAAATCTCATAACTCAGTCCTTTGGTTTATCTCAATTTTTTCGTTTCTCGTCGGATGAAAGGGAAACAGAGTGGTTTAACAATCGCCTAATACTTGTAAGCTTGCAACATTTTTCGATCGAATATTCGATTTATGTATTGCAGTGGTCCCAGAGGACGACATCACGTGCCTTATCGGCACATCAGAATTTCAATCCCGAGCTTCTCTTTGACCTAGCTTGCAACGTCCCATTAAAATATACAAAAATAGATTGTCTGACATTTTTTTTGTCATGATTCAATATATTTTTGTGTAGTTGTGTAATTGACAGTGACTTACGTATAATAAACAATTGTAAGTAAAGTATACAAAACAAAAATTCTGTTAGTTTCTCCGAAATTCGAAAAGCTCCAGAGTTGACTAAAGTTGCAGGAGACACCATAGAAATCTCGACTGCAATTTTTTTCAACAATCATGCAGCTGCGATTAAAATATTAATAAGTATACCCTAATGCGATAAGCGCAACGTCTGCATTACTATCCCGAGGAAAGTGGGGAATCCCACGAACAGATCGCCCGCAAGGAATATAAAATTTCTACGTTATCGACATCAATTAAAAAATCTTCCATTTGAACGCGCGCGAGTAAATTGATGCCCGATCGAGGCGCGTTACATCGTAATCACGATTATAATTATATGAGTCACCCTCACCCGCATAAGCGCGCAAAGTCCTTGATATGATATCATACATATTTGTGCAATAGGTGTAGACTCTTATGCGGAGCAAGCCACTGTGAGGAAACAGACGCGCAAGGAGCATAAATATTTATCCTCATCGAAGAAATTAACGACATCATCGCGTGGTCCAGGGTGGCGCATGAATATATATCACCCCTATAGTCACCCTTGGTGCGTCCTTTTTTAAGATTTATCAGGTATACGTGTCCATCCACCCGTTCTTCTCTTTACAGTCGTTACGCGTGCTTTTGCTCTTTTTTTTTTTTTATTGATCAAATGAGTGTATCTATAGAGGGTGCGGGTGTGTGTTTATGTGTACATCAATTTATGATGATACCTGATGAATGATTCTCTCATACTCTCTTCATCGAACTAATGTTTGAATAATAATGAAATATGGATAAAATTTCCTACTTTTTATATATTTCCGCACTGAAAGCGTAAAATAGCAACAATAAGGGCAAACAATCAGAAAATCAAAAGCGAGAAAGCTGTAGACAGTTGCGGTCCGAATGAAAAATATGCTCCCCTGCAGTATTAGGGCAGAATAATAATCTTAAGTTACAATTAATTAACAACCCCCGAACTCAGAATAGTCTGAATTAAGCATCATGTCATAAGTACCATGTGCAGATGAATCTATTTACGAGTTTAATATTTGCGGTATACATATACTAACACGGTTCACAGAGTAGCGCGCACTGATGCAGGTTTTGGATATTTTTTTGAAAATAATTAAGGGGGTGCACAGAGGGGTACACTTACGTCCTTTAATTCATTGAGCAGGAAATATAAAATCCACAAATGAGAGAGGTTATGTTATCGGAATTGGCCAATAGGAATTGAATGTTTGAATTTACTGCTTAACGAATTAAAGGAAGTCCAGCGTATTAAGGTATATAATATATACATAAGGAAGACTGTATGCGATTTTGTTGTGCTTTTTTTTCCGTCTGCTTTGTGCCTTGGTCTTCTCAAAATTAACTTATAATTAGTGCATCAATAATTAATATTGTGGTATCGGTGGCATCGGTGCACGCATGAAATCATATAAAAAGTGACTATCGAGTGACTACTACGGTAGTACGGTTCTGCTGGCAAATTTTTGCTCGATTTTTTTACTGCACTGCATCAGTCAATTAAAGAGACCACAGCTGGACCCGTGGATGGACCGTCTAACCTCGGCTCTCTCTCTTCAGTTCTCTTGATGCTGTGGCTCTCTTCTCGCCCTCTTCCCTTGCTTTTCGTTCTTTTTTTTTTAATTCACGATTCACGGAAGAAAAGAGAGAGGAGAGTCGAGAGAGAAGCGCGCGCGCGCGCGCGAGAGAAAACATACCTTTTCGCTCTTCTTAAGTTCTTATGTTGCACAGTCAGTAGTGTATATTTGAGCAGCGGGGCGGGAGTGCGAACTCTACGGATTATTATCCTATCTACATAAGACTCTTCTCTTTTTATTTTGCAACAACCCATTCTCCGGGCTTTTGCCCGAAAACCACCAACTAAGTACCGGGTGACGCTGGACGCACGCACCTGGTGCAGCTTCATACTGCGCTTGATGCAGTTTTCATGTTGTTGACTCCGAATACTCCGATTAGCAGTTGTGTTTATTATTGTGGTTCTTGTTGTTGTTGTTTATCGAACGCTAGCTATTAGTGTTGCATTAAAGAGAAAGCGAGAATAAGGAAATGCAAGAGAGACCTCGGCTCTGGCTTCCCTATTCCCCATTTGGCCTGCACTGGAGCTTCAACAGCCAATTGTTGTCAATTGCTCTTAATTGCAATTAATTGCCGAAAGAAATAATTCGTCAGGGCAGCGACGTCGTCGTCGACTCAGTTCCTCGTTGGTTTGTTGACCCAAGAAGAGAATAGAATAGTGTGTGTGTGTGTGTGTGTGTGTGTGTGTGTGTGTGTGTGTGTTTACAGGTTTGCCCCGTGTTGTTATCGCTGTAACAACGGTGTTGCGCTACTTACGGTGCAAATTGTTATACCAAGAGAGGACCCTGACTCCTGATCTTGACGGCGCGGGGTTGCTGCTGCTGCTTTGCTCCAAGTCCAACGTACCATGAACGTGAGTGTCCCACATTTACCCCTATATTTATCTCATTTTCTCTCCTCATGATCACTGGTATGCTCTCTTTTTTTTCTATTTCTTTTTTATATTTGTAAGTATCTGGCACGATTGAGCAACTTTTGATACCTTGAGCAGTTTGCCTCAATTTATTTATTTTAGACATTGCTGAAAAACGCAAGAAAGCAGGCAGTTTTGCTGTACTTCTTTCAAAATAATTTTGAAATGTCAGAAAGCAATTGTTACAAGAGGTTTGGATTCTGTTGAGTAAATTTTTCTGTAAATGTACAAGTCTTTTTTATTTTATTTTTCTACCAAAGTATCCCAGCATGTTACACACATTGTACAAATCACTTTTGAAACCTAGCAAACTACTGAATCTATTTTTAGATTCAGAAAAAGAGTTAATAGATGTATTCAAGAGTTGGGGTAATTTGGAATCTTAGCTTGGAATTTAAACACGATGAGCATCTAGTTGCTCTTTTATGACACGTCACTGAGAAATTTTCTCTCCATATTGCCAAAACTATTTTAAGAATCTCTTTGCTCCATATTACTTACCTCAACATCATTGGTGTGAATAGTTGCTGACTGGGATTATATAACAAGGATCACTGACCTCTGCAGGCCCATTAAATCAACACTATGACATCTACGGAATGTAATTAAAAATAAGAAAAAAAAGTACTTTGGTTTTTGCTTGATATTTTGAATGCTTACTGATGGTTTTCTCAATCGTGGACTTGTCTGATATTAATCAAGTTGTGCAATAGCAAACAAGTGGTATTATGCTAATCTTAGAATGCTGTCCTACTCAATAAAAATTGCTTAAGGATAATACTCTCTGCACAAAAATATATTACATCATTTTTCATTCTGAAAATAAAAGAGATATACTTAGAGAAATAATTATCCGAATTTCGAAATATTCATTGAAAACGTAGAAAAAGTTTTGGCTTTACTTCATTTACTAATTTAAATAATACTTAAAAAGTATGTCAAATATTTCTTAATGCAATATTTCTATGAATCAATTTTTCCCACAAAATTACGAAATGATGCAAGGTAATAGTGAGGTATTACACTATGAGAATTGTTATTAATTCAGCCAACACAATCTTCTTTTTGTTTTTCTTCTTCTCGAAATCATTATGAGTAATTATTAAGCAAAACTTTCTAGGTCAAGTAGACTGAGCTCAATTTCTTTGAAAATTATAAACTGGTAGATTAAAATCTTAATTCTACTTTACGTTATCTCAATCTCGCTACATTTTAAATGGAAATTAATATTCCGATTGTAATTAATTAGGTGCAAAAATAGTTTTTTAAGTTTTAGAATCAAAAGTTTCCAAACAATAGAAAAGTAATAAAAAAATGTATTTTTAGCTGGAGATTTCGCCAAACACGTTAATCCAAAATATCGTAAATAATACCTCAAAACGCTTTATATACTTTGATAGCTAATTGATACCCGTTTGAGACAAAATATAATTTCCACTCAATAGTGTTATCTCGTTGATAACAAAGAGTTTTATGTAGAAATGTAATATGCTTTTAGCACAAAATGCAAACAAGAACTGATATGGAGTGTTATGAAAATAACAAAATGTGTCGTTGATGGCTTAAAAACAAAGAACTTAACGCGCAGTGGCAAACTACTAAAAAGTACTTAGTAGTGTAAAAACGTTTTCCTTTTTTTCATCATTTATTTTGTACATCAAGTATTACACCGAGAAAAATCAGTACACTGTAGCACTTAACAATTTACATCCGATACATAATTGAAATGGAATGTTTCAAAGATTATTCTCTGTGTAAAGAAAAAATTCAACGAATGACGAATGGAAAGTTGGAAAAAAAATTAAAAAAAAAAATTTCACGATTGATTTGCACAGGTGATCAAAGTAACAGCGAGGTGGTGCCGCGAAGGTGGTTAACACGCCTTCGGTTGCTTGAGATGATCGAGAGTGTTTCCCGTCGAGCGCTGAGTGGCTCCAGTGGGAGCTACCACGTTCGTGGCGCAGAACTGGCGCGCGATCGGAAGCTCAAGACCCTTTCTGCCACTGTCGTCTTTTTGGACGACACGCAGCAAACCTTTCAGCTGGATGTGAGGGCTTTTTTCATAGTATTTTACGTAAAAGAGGAATAAAAAAAAAAAAATTAACCAACGAATGATCTGGTTGCTTACAGAAAAGGGCAAAAGGGCAAGCACTTCTGGATTTAATATTCCAACACCTCGAACTCGTAGAGAAGGATTATTTTTCCTTGCAGTACGCGGAAAGTGGATCCGCCTCGACGACAATTCCCGATCCCGATACTATGGTAAATCAATCGGAAAATCCGGTTTATCTTTTCTTTTTTCGAGAAATTTATTCATTGGTTTATTGACAGAAATGGTTGGATCCTTCGAAATTGGTCAAGAAACAGCTGAGGAGCAAAGGCAGCCAATTTTTTTTTCGAGTAAAGTTTTACGTATCGGATCCCAGCAAATTACAGGAGGAATACACCAGATATCAATTTTATTTGCAAATACGGAAAGATATTATGCAAGGAAGACTTCAACTACCTTCAAACAACGCTTGTATTCTCGGAAGTTACACCGTACAGTGTAAGGATGTCCGAATTTGAAAGATTGCCTTGAAAATGTTTTATGAATATGTATTTTACGAGCTAAAGTTAATATTTGTATAGCTGAACTTGGGGATTACCAGCCAGAAGAACACGGTCCGGGGTATTTCTCAAGGCTGCAGTTGACTCCTAATCTAACAGAAGATATGGAACACAAAATTTGTGAGCTTCACAAGTTACACAAGTAATTCATCCTTTTTTTTCTTTTCCTTTATCATCTTTTTTACTCACCGATTGTCTTCGATTGAAGCAATGACAATTTACTTGTCTACAATAAACAAATTTGACGTGTTTCAGAGGCCAATCACCAGCTGATGCCGAATATAACTTTCTTGAGCATGCTAAACGACTCGACATGTACGGAGTGGAGTTACATAAGGCAAGGGTATGCCTCTTTTTACTTGTTGTCATTGGCTTATTTACATTTTCGCGTATGCGTCACACGTGTAGCGCGCTTGTACGAATTATTTACCTCGCTCCGTGCGCACTTATTTCTTCGTCGTTGACAGCAATTAAATTACAATTTCCATACCTTTTTTGCAGGATTCGGCAAACAAAGAAATTCAATTAGGGGTAACGTCCATTGGACTGGTGGTCTTCCACAACAATATTAGAATAAATGTTTTTTCTTGGTCGAAGATTGTCAAAATCTCGTTCAAACGTAAACAATTTTTTATACAGCTCAGGAGAGAACAGGTAGCGCTCGCTTTAAATTTTTGCACCAACAAATGAATCAAACGGAAAATGCATATGAAACTTTATTCCGATTTGCAGTCTGAGAATTACGATACTCTGCTAGGTTTCAACATGACGACGTATCGTAGTTCGAAAAATTTGTGGAAATCCTGCGTTGAGCATCACACGTTCTTTAGGCTCCACAGTCCGAAAGTGCGACCGCGTCGCTTTCAACTTGGGCTCAGCAGCCGATTCACGTACTCGGGTCGCACAGAGTTCCAAACTGTTGAAGATCAAAAACATCGAGCACGCGTTGAAAGGACTTTCATCAGGTACATTAATATTACTCGATCCTTTTTCAGGTCGATTTATTTCAATAAAATTAAGAACCTGCTTGAATTTCAGATCGCCTAGTAAAAAACTTATTCACGGTATCTTGCCTGTACCCGTTTCGGATGAAAAGGGAAAAGTATTAAATTCTGGCAAGTCGGCCAGGTCGTATGATAATAAAGTACAATCACTTGGTTCGCGGGAGCCGCGTGAAGCGTGGGGAGAAGGAAATCAAAGTGACGAGTATGTTATTCAATATAATTGTAGTGCCAATTGATTGTTTGTGAAACAATGTATTCATATTTCTGACCATTTTACAGCGAAGGAGGTTTTTTGTCAGTCAGAGAGGAAGTGTCAGGGACACATACCACACAAAACAGCGGCGGCGCTTTCTCGCCAATGCTGGGTTCGAGAGTATTGAGTTACGTAGACGACGATACGACAACTCTCGATAGGAACATTTACGATGTTCCAGAATACAATGAACATACCGGTTCCTCTGCACCACAAGTACGTTAATTACAACTTTAAAATATTTTTCAATTGAATTCTTAACTAATTGCGTACTCTTTGAATAAAAGGTATTAGAAGAAGGCTTGGTAACTATTAGAATAACACCGGACGAGCAGGGTCGTTTTGGATTTAACGTTAAGGGTGGTTTAGATCTCGATATGCCGATATTAGTATCGCGGGTAGCGCCGAATACACCGGCCGATAGTTGTTATCCGAAATTAAACGAGGGCGATCAAGTAGTTTACATAAACGGCATCGACGTTAACGGAATGCTCCATGAAACCGTTGTCAACTTGATACGACAGTCGAGAGATACCGGCATTGGTGAACTCACATTAACCGTGAGACCTAATGCTCTTTACAATGCGTTGGTAGGTGCGGAAGAATCGTTGGAAGATCAACCACCGTATAGGTAACGTGCCCCGCTTTATTTATAAAACAGTTTTGGAACTCATTCTTTTGCACAAAATATATCACGTTAATCTACATTTTTCGCAGGTACGTGCCAGACGTCCCACATGTTACTGTCGGCTCAGAGGCTCTTGCGCAATCTATGCTACTGCTCGCAGACAGCTTGGCTAGCGGAGCTTTGATCTCTCAGTACGAGCAGCTCCACAGAAAAAATCCGAATTTTTCATCTTTAGATTCGGAAAAGCCTGAGAATCAAAATAAAAATCGGTATCGGGATATATCACCATGTACGTGTTAGAAGTTTTCATTTTATTTTGGCCTTTTTTTTGTCATTGAAACCTTTTTTTTCTAAATGGAATTTTTTATTGTTCAAGATGATGTTACAAGGGTAGTACTAATAGGTTCTGGAAGCAGTGACTACATAAACGCAAACCATGTAAACATGGAAATTCCGGGCTCGGGCATCATAAATCACTACATCGCCACGCAAGGTCCGCTTTCGACAACTGTATCAGATTTCTGGCAAATGGTACTGGAAGCCGGCAGTACACTTGTAGTTATGCTGACAACGTTGGTAGAACGAGGTCGCGCCAAATGCCATCAATACTGGCCGTCGCTGAAGGAAACGCTCACGCTGAGGAATTTATCATTGACGTGCACTTCCGAGACCATCGAGGAAACCTTTGTATTTCGTGAATTCGTGCTTACTGATACAAACGTGAGTGTTAACGAACCCTGCATGGATACTTGATTAATACTCGGTTATCCGAGAGTAGCGATGAATGCTTGACTCACATACTCGTTGCCCTCGCAAAAACTATAGAATCCGGAAAATTTCTCGCGAAAATGATTCATGCTTATTATACTTTACAATAAATCTCAGATATGTGTTTGATTTGCCAACAGACGGGCGAAGAGCGGGACATAACGCACATGCAGTATTGCGCCTGGCCGGATCACGGTGTGCCAAGTGACTGGCGTCAATTTACTACCTTCACCGAACGGGTGCGAGCCGCACGGGCGGGTATCGTTGAGCCCGCGGTCGTGCACTGTTCCGCGGGCATCGGGCGCACCGGTGTACTCGTGCTCATGGAAACTGCGCTGTGCCTTATAGAAGCCAATCAGCCTGTCTATCCATTGGAAATCGTCCGCTCGATGAGAGATCAGCGAGCAATGATGATACAAAATGCTGTGAGCATTCATTCAGTTTCAATAATTGTCAATGTGGGGAAAAAAATCAATTGAAATAACGAATCTTTACCATTCTGTTTGCAGAGTCAATACAAATTTGTCTGTGAAGCAGTTCATAAAGCCTACACCGAGGGCATAGTCAAGCCCCTCCCCGAGTTTAGCAGATGAGATTCATCGTGATAATTTTACAACCTCACAAATCAGCATGCCATAAGTATCATTCACCTTTTTCCAATCAACCGAGGGAGAAAAAAAATCCCATTTGTAGAAAGAGCAGCTCCAGTATAGGTAGATTTTACACTTCCCGACAATAACATTTGTTACATCTCGTGTAGGTATAATAGATACTTATTTATTATACAAAATTTTAGCATTTGAGATATTACGAGTAGCCTTAGATAAATGATTGTCTTTAATGCGTGATAAATTTTCAAGTATTTAGAGAGAAACAACAAAAGAGACCCTATATGTTGTATTAACTATATTATGAATAGGAGTAAATAATATTGAATTATTGATTTTTTATTGATCAACGTGATATGTTTAAAGTATATCTAATCGTAGTAAGATCTTGAAAATCATGTAGTCGATTAATAATCAAGTCCTTAAACATATAATGCAAAAGAAAAAATTATAACACACAGTTAATTTAAAAGAGTGATATGTCATGCGATATTTTTACCTTGTACAAGGTAAAGGAATAAATTAGATTATGTTTGACCAGATCTCTTGGCTGTAAGTGTCATATATGTAATACGTGATAAGGCAAAAAGTCGTATATAAGAGAAAAAGACGAGAGTGAAGTAATTGGCAGAACTTGCCAAGCTAAGTTAATCGTAAAAATTTATTTGAGAAACGAGTCGTATCACATGAACAAAACGCCTACTGCCAATCTTAATTCTGCATTCAGTAGAAAAAAAGGTGAAGTTGATTCCTTAAGGCAGTTAAGGTGACACTAATTATGTAGTATAGTACCCTAATGCGTGATTCAAAGTAGCATTTATTAATTGATTCGAAAAGTACTTCTTACAGCAGGTATCATTATTTAATGAAATATTTATCCTGGGTATATTTTTTTCCAAATTGATTTTTTTTTTTTTTTAATGGCTATTGAATGCCGAAAATGATGAAATAATTACACAAATTCTATTTTTATAACAAAATTATTACACGGTTTTAGTAATTATATACATTAATTTTTATTTTCATTCCTAAATATTTAATTGATGTAATACATCTAAAATTTTCGTATGTCACATGCCGATTATTTATTTTATTTTTCATCACACCACGTGGAGATAACGCCTTTCACAAAATTCACGATATTTATAAAATAATGAAAATCAACGACAAAAAAAGTAGTGTTAGTTTAGCAAAGTTACGCATTAAAATAAAATCAACTAGACCAAGCGTATACATACAATTTGCTTATGTAATAACTGCACCTCTACCATTGATCATTTGATTGTTTATTTTGAAAAAAGTGATTATAAAAATGTATATTTTTGTACTATAATAAGTCCCAACCTTTCCTACTATTAATTTATGTTACAAACAAGCGTGTATATAATATTATCGATGGATAAAATATAAACAAATCTGGTTTTTAAAAATGCAATTGATCACTGCACTACACGGTGGCTAATACACGTAATGAATTAACATTGCCATATCATTGTTTAAAAACTGAGAAAGAACCAGTGATTATATTTAGTTGTGCTAAAAATGCAGATACAGATAACAAAAATTGAACATTTTGGAGATGAACAGTATTGTGAAAAAATAGTTTTGGAACAAAAAGGACCACCATACGCCTTCTAGTGATGTTAATTGTGGAGACAATACTATGGCACTGATTTTTTTTCAAATATTACATCAGATACTAATTCTCGTTGCAGTGCATGTTAGGTTGTTGTAGGTACCTTTGCCTTAATTTCTTACAAATTTATGTATATCTGATTGGCACAATATGTATGATAATACAAAATGATCAAGGAAAGTAATAATTATGAAGTTGGTAGCTGTCGTTGAAAATGATTTGTACTTTTGAATTGTCAAATAAAAAAAAATTTTCATAAATATAATTATCAGTTATTATTTTTGTCTTTTTATCGGAACGAATAGCTTTGAAGGAACAATGGCGCTAGTTAGGAAAAATGCCAGATACCGTTCTGTGACTAAAGATTCGCTTGACTAGAATGCTGCTGCCGCACTCGAGGCGAAGAAAAAAATTCTTTACCCAGCTAAGAAATGAGGACAAAGTCGATCGGACTGTTATGAAATGCGCCCTTAGCACGATATGTTCCAACGAAAGAATTAGAAAAATAACAAGACGTCCATGACATAACAAACATAGCAGCTATGGAGAGAAGCGTCACTGTTTTAAACACACGCACGCAGAATGAAAAAGAAATATAAGAGAAAAACTGAAATCGCTGAAGACGAAGCAGAAGACGACGAAGAAAATTATAAAAAAAAAACAGGAAGGAAGCATAAAAGAGCCTTTACAGATGTAGGGATCTAAGTGGGTCAATTAGTTTTGTAAAGAGTTGTCGAAAAAATCTCTAGTTGAAAGGATTATCAAAGGCGGCTTACCCAAAATGGGAAGAAGAAGATATGGATAACCGATCAAAAACTATCAATAAGGTGGTAGTCTAGTGTGTCGACGATCTGAAACGCAATATCGCCACACACACGCCTTTTCAATTCATTTATATTAGACTCAGACGAAATTGAAAAACAAAAACCGGCTATCATATTTGGCTGTTTGTCACATTTGACAAAGAGATTAATAGTTATAATGATATTTTTCGGTCCAAAAATAGACATCTAACACGGATATTTAGCTTCTGACTGAGATCACATAAGCTTAAATATTAAAAACCATTAAAATTAATCTATTTGCAATCTATAAGTCTCAATTAACTGTTCCTGTCATGTAAAAAAGTGAATAATACGTTAAAAATGTTTATTTCCGATGAAAAAGTAGACATCTGACAAGGTTTTTTAGCTTGTCACTAGTGACATGTGACATTTAAAATTCTGAACCGGAAGAGCAGATGTACTTGCTTTTGATAAGTCCTCTTCGACTGTTTGTTACATGTGACAAAGTGTGAAACATTGTCAAATATTATATTTTCGGTGCAAAAGTAACCATTTTTTATGTTAAATAACTTGTCGCTAAAGATATATAAGAATAAATATTATTAACAATTAAAACAAATGTATTTGTACATAATGATTTATATGCGACTGTTTGTCGGCAAAAGTCGACATCTCACACGATTATTCAGCTTATTAACAGAAATCCGGACGAGAAACACAATAAAATTAATAAAAATAAATAAAAAAAAAAGAAAAAAAAAAGAAAAAGACTTGTTGAGTACACTCGAAAAACGAATAGGGTGCAGCGTAGACAATCGACAGTGATCAAAGACGAGGGGAAAGTTTTGTCTCGTAAGAGCAGATCAAGGCTAAGAAGCAAAGCAAAGAAAAAGCCTAGAAGACAGAGGAAACAAATTTTGATTGAGGAAAACAAAAAAGATTGCGGAAATTGTGAGAATCACAAAAGAAAACAACAGGAAAGGAAATACAAGGAGATCTCGCACTGGCACCGGAAACAGGAAAAACTGTAACAACAAGAAAGGTACGTCTTGGAAAGGGAAATCAGAACAAGCGCTGACAAAAAAGTGCCACCAAAAAAGCGCAATCGTAAGAAAAAAACTTCGTCTCAAGCTTTTGAAAAAGTTCAGACTTTCATTCAACGATTTGTCGACGTTACAATTTTTGGCAAGAGTCTTCCGGAGAATCCCAGCAGTACCTCTGACGACAGTAAAAATCCACCCACTGCTCTGAGCTGCAACCCCGGCTCACCAGCTCTGGCCGCAGAAACAGTGACTCTTACCAAAAAAAGAGCGCAGAGAGTTGGTCCGTACAGCAATTTAAACAACTTTTATCGAAGGAAATCTCCAAGGAGGCCACACACGGTCAATTGATACCTGAATTACGAGTTTTGTTGAAAGAAGAGGAAAAATTAGATTTCTCAAAGTTGAACGAATAATTTTATTGTTTCAATTCATTTTTTCTGAGAATGCAACACGAGTTTAGCTCAGGCCCTCAGTGATGGTAACACTAAATTGGCACACTGTTACAAAAAAACTTCTGCTCAAGCGATTCTGACGCTATTTTGAATAACAACGTTTTCTAACATTTATAAAATGTTTTTTGTATATTTCCAAAAACGTTTGGTTGTTCAATTTTGAACGTTTATAAAACGTTTAATGCTGTTCGGGATGCAACGACGTTCAGGCTTCGATTCACCTTTTTCGTCATAGGACCGATATAACACCGGCGAGAGGACATCTGCTCACAAGAATCGTGCTTCCGTTCACCCGTATCATTACAGAAACCATCAAAACAACGACGAGATATCTGCCCAAAAAAATCGTTGGCAAATAATCAAGCAAAATGAAGACAAAGTACAGAAGAAAAAGGATAAAAATGGCAAAAATCTACCCATAAAAGATTACTTGAAACCCTATATATAATATATACAGTAGACTGGTCGGCATCGATCCGGGGTTTAAAATCTCCCTGGCTATATAAATGGTCGACTTGAACAACAAGAGAGATGCCGATCAGTCTAGCACGAGTATTGAAGCAACGGTACTGGCCGAGAAATTTCCAAAAATTAATTTACATAAGAAATATGACGACTATGACACCACCAATAGCCTATACTTTGTCATTCATTTATCTTCGAGTTAGTACTATTAAATATGATCAATACAATTTTTTACTAAAATTTAAAAGAACGCGTAGCACATTTGGGAATACGTCTATTTCCAAGTGAGTGCGCAAGCAGGGAAAAATACAGAAATTCAAAAGGTAGGTACATAATAATTTTTTAGCATACAAATATTAAAGTCTGTAAATTTATCATTAATAATTTTACTCTTGGTTAAGTATTGTACCTATAAAAAGAAAATAACTCAGTTTTTCGTTAAAAAAAGCTAGCCCAGATAAGTTATTACTACGAAATTTGGTAAAAAATACCTCACCTTCTTGCCTCGGAACCAAGTAAACCATCACCTTTTCGAATCAAAATATATAAATTAGATCTGTTTTGCCCGAAAACATCAACATTACGAAATATTCGATGTGTCACGTAAGAGAAATAATTATTGAGCCTCTTAGAGACTACGCCATTCAATTAAAAATGATGGATATATGATGACTCGAAAATTAGGCCACTTTCATTTTCGGACGCTACTCGGCTTCTCGGCTATTCAAAACGAATTTGTGAAAAATACCGTATTATCTTTGATCTCGTCTAAATGAGGCATATGCTGTATTAAAATCAGTAAGTATATTAATATGAATGTTTTTACTCGAAATAATACGTCATTTTGTTAGTGTTTTGAGTGTGTGCTTACTCAAATAAATATTTAATGGTAAAACTTATTGACACTAATGACCATTTCTTCTAAATCATTCGTCAAACGATCTGTTCGTCGATTTACCGATATTTGTCCCAGAAAAATCCAAGGCCAACAAAACATAAGAAACAACAACTCAACTATATCTACCGACACATCTTATACCTGCATCTCTATGAAAATAAACTTCAATGCAAATTTCTTTGAATATAAATTCAAGAAAAGTTGTTGTTCCCACACGAGCGTCACAAAGTAAACCCTGATCAGGATGTGCTTGAGAAAATTTGGCGAGGTACAAGCTTCAAAACCCGTAAGACGCACCGAGGAAAAAGAGATGAGACCCGTGAATCGGATCTCTCCCCCACTCTCGAACAGGCAAGGGTGAGATGCGGGAGCGCGGTGACGAGGCTGTGTATATACAGTAGCGAGGAGAGAGAAAGAGAAGCCCGAAATCGCCGGCCGCGGTATAAAAGCCACCTCCGCTGATGGCCTCGCGTCTAGTTTCCGTGTGACCGATCGTTCCGTCTGCTGGAGCCTCGCCGAGTGAGTATCGGTTTTTATTTTGTCGATTTTTCGTTTGTGGTTGATTTCCATTTTTAGTTTTCGTGATTACGACGCGCGCAATTTGTGCCATTTTTTTTCACAACAATCCGAGTTTCGAACAAAATCGATTTGTTTTTCATCAACGCTCGTTGGCAAGGATATATTTCAATTGCTTAACATCAATTTGATTATTTTGGACACTACTTATTGCTCTTTCGTATGTTTAATTTCTATTTCGATCACAACATGCTGACGAACATTTCAACTACGTCATATGATACATATAATAAATCACTATTTCAATCGATTAATTACTTTCAAGAGCTGAATCACAATCATACAGTGACAACCGATTATTTTCTCGATCAACAATAACAATCCCAAAGATGATGCTGCAATAATTCCTTACAAAACAACAAACCCCAATCATTCGGAGAATGAACTATTTAAAAAAAAACAAACAATGTGCATGTCCAGCGCGATGATTCCCCGATCGTTTGAGATGCAAATTTCCGCAGACGCGCAAAACAAATCGGATCCAACGCAGCACCGCTCGCACATCCGCGCATTTAAACACCTGCAAAATTATATAAGCGTATCGCGCACGCAGTTTGCAGACGCATGCAGGAGTATCCATACAGAGGAGGAAAAGCGAGATTTTCTCGAGCCGCGGAAAGGGAAACCGCTTTGCGCGATCGGTCCGGAGATCTCTTCCTCGCCAATTCTCGGTCGCCGCGCGGGCCCGGATAATCATCAGTGTAACATATAGTATACCCCCGCACCGGCCAAGGGAAAGTCACGCTGACGCGCGGAACACCTCCGTGAGAAACTTTCGGTGCGCGACGTAACTGCATACAGGTATACGCGCGTAAGTTGTGCTGCAGGCTGCAGATCTCGGCGAGAAAGAGCACACCCGAGGGGAGTATTAACGGGGACGCAAGAGCGCCGCGGCCCGCAGGGTCGACCGCCTTTTTTCAGCCCGACCTCTTTCTCTCCGTCTTTGATCCTTTCGATCTTCTCTCGCCGTCGCTCGAGGCAGTGTGTCGGTTTTTTTTGTTCGTTTTTTTCCTCAAACCGATCTTATCGCCGATGTCTAGTCGCACGATGAGATTAACAAGCAATTTCTAGCATCGTAATTTCGAGAACACCTAAAATTAGTGCCATCAATCATGCGCGCGTGAAAAGAAGAGTCTATTAAATATTGCGCCACAGGTGGCACATAATGGCACCTGGTACACGATCATTATATACCTTGTGCCAGTCGAGAATTATGTCCAAGTTGTACTCTTGTGTACGCGAGCGTCGCGGGCTTACTCAATCGCGTCACTTTCGACATGCTCCGTCGGCCATAGGTACTTATAATGTAGTAACAAGAGTCCGCGTCTTTCTTCGAATCACTTCTTTAATCATCTCTGATTTGTCATTTCGCGACGGAGCATGCTATGATAGTATTATTGCACAATCCAAGGTACAATTAGAGATGAAATGACGAATGTTACGTTCACGCAGAAAAATGATGCCGAAAGCCAGCATAATCGTCGCACTCGTCGCTCTGATAGCCGTGGCCACGGCGTATCCCCAGCAAAAGGACGGCCAGCGCTTCAGCAATGAGGCCATACGACAGGCTCAGCAGACGTCCCTGATCCCAAAGGATGCGTACATCCAGGTGAGGCTTGTTACTATTGTTATAAAATTTGGGGAATGCGGATAAAATAATGAAGGGTTCAAACGGATTTTCAGAACGTCCAGGAGGGCATCGAGCTAGCCGCCTACGAGTCCATCCCCGGAAACCAGAGGATCAACCTCTTCGAGATCCTCGGTGACCACGTGCCCGCCGAAGTGGTGAACAATCTTCAGGGCCAGATCGACCAGATCGGCAAAAACTGAACGGCTTGGGGCTACCATGTAGATTTTTTACCTTGTTCAAACGATTGGGCACGCGAAATGGGTATACCATCAAATCCACAAAAGCGCAAGACGCGCGTTTTGCTTCACTACCCTTATTGATTGTATAGTACTTAATGATAATAATAGTTTGTTCGCTTGTTTTTGTGTATATGTATCGTGAATAAAGTGATATTTTTTTATTTTAATAATCATGTAGTTTATTTTTGAGCAAAATATATTTGTAGGCTTTACAAATAGGATTATTCAATAATCGTTAAGTTATTTTTGATGAGAAACTTAAATAATTTAAAGACCAAGCTAACTAAAATCGTGTTCTTAAATTAATAGGTGTAACAGAATATGATATTATAATCTACCAGCTAAGTATTAAATAAGACTCGTTTGTTGTTGTTGTGCAGCAGCGTTTCTTTCGAATTTTAATTGAAAATTTAGTCGATGGCGCAGATATTTTTTTACGAACAAAGCGTGTAACTGGTGACACAGAACAAGGTGAAAGCGTCGACGTGACCACGCGGTAACGTGAACTTTCACTTTTGATAGATATTCCCTCCTCTTAACTACCTGCCGCGAGTCGTCTTCGCTGTTCATCGTGTGTTTGGATTGCGAAACAAGTGCATTGCTTTCTTCGATGAATATATATATATATATATATATATATATATATTAGCTGGATTCCGTCTTGAATTTTAATCTACATGGATTAGATTTCTTTTTGGAACAACGAAAACAAAGGATATTACGAGATGCGTCAAAATGAAGTACGAGAGAAAAACTTTTTTCATGTATTATGCACTCCTTCGGTTACAACATTTTCTACATAATAAAAAACTGGTAATGATTGTTTCGTTTTTTGTGTTTAATAATATTTACCCGTACAAATAATACAAAAATTTATCAAGGGAATGAAGTAGTGAAAAATAGACAAATTATTAACCATACAAGGCTTAAACGTCTGCTTCTCGGAGGTTTGTGGGTTCTTGTACAAAAATGTTATTTTATTCTTGAAAGAAAAACCTCTTTTTTTCTGTCTTTCAATGTGTGTTTGCAATAATTATTAATACAACTGTTTGTGCAGAATTTTCCTTAAAATAGAAAAATTGGCTGCAACTTAAAATATCGTGCAACAGAACATTTTTTGCGAATAAAATGTGACAAACATTCGTAACAAAGGTTGAACTTATAAATGGAATTACAATTATTAAATTTTCCATCGTTACGTAGTAATGGTTTATAAAAATATTTGAGAGCCGAGGCGAAATTGGTTTGAATGAATGTAATTAAGATAACTTAAATATTTTACCTAAAGTTACAACTGTAGACACTGATTTTCCTTGAACAGTTGTTGAGATAATTTATCAATCAAATTCATGTACATTGATACAGAAAAATTATAATCACGTATTCAATGGTATAAACTATGGATTGAAAATCTGCGTGTACTACAGGTATTCCAGTTGCTTGAACATGCTTCCATAAGCATAATTATTCACATTACATTTATTTCCTGTAAGAAAAGATAGATCAAAATTAACAAACTGTCAGTGTTGGATGAAATTATTCAAGTTAATTATCCGATTAACAGGCTTATGGTTCAATAAAAAAAAAAAAAAAAAAAAAAAAAAAAACATAATAACAACCTAAAAAAGAAAAAAAATCTCACCACAAACCTATCGTCAACTCACAAAGAAAGATACGAGTGCCACAACAAACACTTTTCACTTTCTGTAACTAGCCAGTAAAATAATAATGAATTCCACTCAGGCGTGTCTGTCGCAACTGTAGGTAATCATATTTATTCGTATCTAATGGTAATATTAGATTAATCATACATTGTCCATTATTAGATTTAATTTATCAGCTCAGAAATGGACTTGCAGACTAAGGTGATGTTGAAAATTTTCGTAACAATTATAACCATTTATTAACAGTAAATTAATCATATACTTACTTGGACTTCTTGGAACTTTTCCGATCAGAACTTTCGTCTCGAGGACGCTTTCTGTCCTTGCTCGACGAGTGCGACGAACTGTGTTTGCTGCTACCACTGCTGCTATGTTTGCTGTGCTTGTCGCTCTTTTTTGGGCTGTAATAAGTTTCAAAAACATGTCTTATAATCAGCGTCGAAAACAATTAGTGTCGATGACTATCACCTGTGTTTGGATGATTTAGAAGGAGATGACACTTTCTTATGTGACTTCTCGTGCTTCGATCGATCCGATCTTAAATTATCAATATAAATACTTTCAGTATCAAAGATGGTTAACACATTTACAATGACACATTTAGTATTATTGTAACTACAGACCTGCAGTACTCTTTTTTACTTGCATTACCTTAACACTAGATCCATAATGTAAAACGAAATTCGAATTGACTTACCTATGCTTATCCGATCTGCCTTTATCCTTGCTACTATGATGTGAACTTCTGCTCTTTGAACTTGAACTTTTGTGTTTGGAGCCATGTCTTGAATAAAAAATTACAGTTGACAACAATAAATCAAGTACCAACTTGCGTACAATAAATATTTACATACCTATCTTTTGAAGGATGCTTATCGTTTTTGCCCTTGCCAAAGTCATCATAATCCACCTCTTTTTCCTTATCCTCCTCAGCTGCTTCTCTTTCAAGATCTGACCAATCTTTACCAGATTCTTCTGAACTTGCAAGTTCTTCCTCTGCAACATTTTATTATTCAAGAAAATCAAATAAATTTCAGAGATTGCTAATGCAAAAATAGTAGAAAAATTAATACCGTCACTGTCGGAATTTTCAGATGCTTCCGAGTATTCAGAATCATCTTCCGATTCTTCTTCCCCAGCAGAATCAGATGGCTGAAATATACCGTGCGTGGTTGACAAAGTTAAATTTTTTTACAACGATATTAAGGATCAATCATTAATACCTCATAAGCATCATCTTCTTCTTCATCTTCATCGTCCTCTGCTTCACCATCAGCGTCGCTCTCGGGGTCTAAGAAAGTCCAGCCACCGTTTTCGAAGAATCCTTCTGCGTCTTCGGTAATGGTTTTCATGATTTTAGTCCAATTCAAAGATTGAACACCCTCTGAGTATCTGATATCGCAAGAGCTAAAAAATCAATTTAAAGCGTTTGTTTATAACACTAGTAAAATTTTCCAGATCCTATTCTCAATGTGCCGCCTTACTTGAGCCATTCTTTAACATGATCCAGCATGTTCATAGGAATAGCATTTACCATTGCTACTTTGCGTTGGTAATTTTTAAATACAAAAATCATATCAAAGTTCTTTAAATGGAACTGCACTCTTTCAAAGTGTACCAACTCAACATCTTCAAGCGTAATGACAAATGGAGGCTAAAATAAATTTCAATGAATATCAAGTAAATATAGCTGTGTCACAAATAACTATAATAGAACCAAATAAAACATACCCATTCAACGAGATTTACAAGACAGCCACTAGTAGGCTGGAGGAGGACAGTACTTCGGTAGGGTGCTCCAGGGAAGCCGAGTTCTCTGAATGGCGTATCGAACTCGATTTCCTGCTTCGTCATAGTTTCAACTTTTTCGCAAAAGCTTTTAAAGGCAGTCTTTAATTTGTGTCTCAGTTCTCTTTCAGACTGTTCGGCAGCAAGATCATCACGATCGTGCATGTGTTGGTGTTTACCCAAGTCTGTGGTGATTTCTCCCACCTCTGTGTAGAACTGCACATCTACATGCTTCTTTTTGCCAAACATAATGGCATGCTGAAATAAAATATTGGGGCATAAATGCATCGGTCACATACTTTATATACACATTAATCAGCAATAAATATAATTTTCTACTTTTAGATGAAAGTGAAGCAAGATAATCATCTCGCCGTCGCAAGGTTGGAAGAAGGCATTTTTTATGTTATTGTAGAGGATGTCGACTTTGTCGCCTCTGACAGAAGTATAACGGAATCCATTCGTGTGTGCTTCTAGTGCCCCGGTCATTCTCTTGCTAACAATATTTGGCCTGATGTACAAGTCCTTCAGTCTGGGGTTTCCTTTGTTTTGCGACAAAACCAGGGTATCTTGTTTTACAAGATCTTCCTTTTCACGCTCTTCTGCCTCTCTACTTTTAAATTTCTTTTGAACTTCTTTAATGAGTCTGAAGGCAGTGTTTAGATTTGACGATGGTGCCGAAATTTCACCGGGCTCTTTTGTGTTTGTGCTGCGATAGGTTCTAAAAATTTAGTAAATCAAATATTAGATAAAACGTAGTTTTGAATTATGTTGGCGAAAAAAAAAGAGTCACTTGTACTAACACTTCTTTGACAAATGTTGCATCAGGTTGTGGATAAACGCCTCCCTCGCCTCGACCCATGGTGGCTCCGGGATGGAAAAAGTTAATTCTAAGATAAGTATAATCGCCTTCAACAGATTGGGAAATATTTTTAATCGTAGAAATGTGGAAAGGTACTGGTACTCCATGAATAGGCAAAATTACAGTCTCGTACTTCTTATCTGCAATGAAATATATTTCGTAAATCACTTTGGTTGGATAATTCTTTGGATATTAGTAAATTAAAAAACTCACCAACAAATAATTTCAGTTCTTTGACTTCTGAATCAGTGGGCATACTATTGACGCTTTTGTAGGAAACAGTAGATTTACGAATTTTTTCCTCTTCTTTGCCACTGGATTGTTGAGCAAGACGAGCCTTAGCTATTTCATTGAGTTGTTGAGCTAACTCTTTTTGATGCTGCTTTCTCTTCTCTTCGGAGCTGTGTTCAGTTCTTAGCTTGGACTCAATGACAGCCGTTCTTTTGCCTCTTCCAAGAATTTCGGGCTTTGGCTCATTTTCCTTTCCACTGTCTTCTTCCTCTTCTCCATCGTCTTTAAGGAATATACCGATGTTTTTTACTTTTTTCTTCGATGGCGTTAATACGGAAGCTGGTTGGTCCTGAAGAATGTTTGTACGGTATAACATCCAAGTGCAATAGTCTGATTACATTAATTAAGAAAAAAAAAGAAATGTTAATTACCTCGTTAACCATAACTGTATCTCCTATGAACAATGCATAGGTCTTTGATTCTTTTTCAGTTGCTTCCGAGTTGGTAAGACTTGAAAGGCCAACATTTATATTAAAAACCATTCCTTTCTTGATGACAGCAGTAGTTTTAGGTCCCAAAAGCAAGGAGCTCTCTCTAAATTCAATACCCATGGCAAATCCGAAATTTTTGGTAAGATGATCCACCATTTTTGGTTTTTCATCCTTAACAAACTTGAGAGCCGCCTCATACACGTCACTTAACTTCGTGCCGGCTGTTAATTTTTTCAAAATCTCTTCCTCTACTTGAACCAAGAAGTTGTAATTTTCTTCAATCGCTTTTGTTGGATTGACTAATAAAGTTCTAACAATGTTTGAGCAATATCCCTTGTAACGGGCTCCCAAAGAGCAAATAATGACACCAAAATGGAGTATGCTATTATCACTAACAGCACTAAACTTTAAAGAATAAGAGCCACCACTCTGAATAATAGCGGGATAGCACATATCCACTAGAGAAGTATCAACTCCAGTGACATACTTTTTATCATTAATTGCAGCATCAACTCCATCTGCTAGTTTTACATGTTTAACTTTCTATGGGAGAAGAATGATATTTATCTCAATCACGTATAACAAAAAGAATACTTAAATAATCAGGATTGGCTTACCTTATCATTATCAATGATCTCCAAAATCTGGTCTTTGAGATATTTAGTAAACAGATCAACTGATACTAAACAGGCTTTTTTAATCGTGAGGATTTCCGAATCTTCTTTTGGAGCCATGACATAGGCAACACCAGGACTCACATCAACCTTGAAAAAAAGTTTCTTCAATGACCGCCGTTCGTTCAAATCAAACACGTTGATAATTTTGATGAAATCAAATTTACTCACAGACTCAAAACTTTCCTTCTTGATAGCTGCCTTCCATGCTTCTGCAAAGGCGGATTTATAGTTATCTTTGGCAAATATTCCGATCGTTTTGCCTTTTTTACTGTCTTTGATAGCATCAATAAGTTTTGCAAAATTAGCTTTGTCTTCATCAGACTAAAAAGAACACATAAATGTCAAATAGTTTAAACACAAGAACTACTTGGATGATACATGAATCACACATTTGTTTGAAAATATGAGTTGTAAACTTACCCTATCTCTCACATGAAGTTTTACAGGAGGGACTCCAGTGTCATCAGATTTTGCATCTTCAAGTTTCCTCAGGAACTCTATCTTCTTCTTACTGGCAAGAAAGTGAATGCTATTGTCTGCCATGATCATCACAGTATCGGGTAGTTCGTAGTTAATAAGCCATGTCTAGAAAAGATTAAAATTTTGAATTCTACAAAATGACAGTTTACAAGTTGTGTACTTGCACAAACTAAACCGAGATACACGCAACATCACATTTTCGGAAAATGCTATTTTCCCTTGATTCAATAAGATCGTACAAGAAGTTTGAGTACTTTATTAATGCGATATATCAACCAAACGGAACAACTAAGCTCTTGGGCTCTTTCAACAGGTCAGGCATGGGCATTGCAGGTTAGAGAGACACGGATTTCGAAACATCAAAAACACAGCCCATGCTTGGCCTTGAAGAAACTGCCCGAACAAAGGTCGGTGGCGGAAATCATTTCCCATCTTCATGTAATCACCAGCGAAGGGCAGGAAATAGCTTGACATCAAAATCAACGGTCGAAGCGTTTCGGTTAGAGAGAAAAGGAGCCTACCTGCAGAGCAGTGGACTTGCTGTAGACGACATCCTCGTCGGCGCCGACAATCGAGACGATGCAGTCCACCTTGCCGAGGCTGTCATCCGCGCCCGCCTCGCCATCCTGAAAGGGGCAAGCGGCCCGAAGGCGCGATTAAATGTCTGCACGGGATATATTTGTCGGTTAGGAAGCGCCGCTAACAACAAAACCCACGAGCCCGCGGCTTACCTTCCAAGCGCTGTACAGGCGCTTGATGCGCCTGAAGAAGACGTCCTTGTCGAGCGATACGTTGGCCATGGCTGACCGGGGCCCAAGAGAAGATCCGACAAGTGTTTACACAATCCGAATGAAGCGGCCTCCTCGACTTCTTGGGAGCTCTCTCAAAGCGAGAGTCTCGACTCTCGACGATGAGCAACGAAGCCCGACGACGCTCTCTACGCGCGCGAGAGGCGAACCGAAGTTACCGAAGACCGAAGAACACACACACTGCGCGGGCGAGCGAGTCAGTGCGGGTTGGGTTCTGTAATCGCGCGCGCGGAAATTCCGAAACTCCCGCGTGCCAAATGCCAAATAGGGGCATTTCGATTCAACTACTTTCAATTCGAATCGGTAAGTAATAACAATAAGTACCTTTTTTTATCAAGTAATTTTTTGTTATTAACGAAAAACAATATCTCACGGTGTATAATTTCGTCAATTTTTAATATAGAGATTTGCAACAAAATGCATTCGATTGCGCACAATTTTTGGTGCTATTTGTTTTGTTGTATGCTGAGTACTTACAAGTGACAGTAATACACTTTTTTCCTGCATAATAGCTCTGAAGCCTTTTAGGCCGATAGAAAATCTTTTTAAACAGATAATTGTCAACCAAGGTCACATTTTGGATATTATATGCAAAAAAACTCCCTGATTACGGGAAAAATAGT
>JAPYYV010001191.1:0-25620 GCA_030522625.1 Copidosoma aretas
CCTTGTAATGTACGTAAGACTTTTTTAGGCATCGTTATGATTCTCGTCAGCGCTTTACCGATAGGCTCACTATAAGCTTAGATACACAGGGCCAAACTTTCAAGCGAATGACTTTGAAATGAACACTCTCGGGCGCAGTAAAGAATGCTTAGGCAGATACTAGGCTCTATTCGGCTAACTGTTTAGTTATACGTGACTATAATTGGATCAGAATGATATGTATCATTGGCAATAATTGTATTTGAATGGGCAGCATTCGCGAGAGTTCGCTACAACTCATTCAAAAGTTAATAGTTAAGCTATATCTATTAATAACATAACAAACAACCAAATAAACACAAAATATTATTTATTGCTATTAATAATAAATATTACTATTCATCAAAATCTATTTTAAACTAATCAATATAAAAAACCTTATGACTATAGAGAAAAACGAAATGATGCAAGAAAATATGACGTGCGATAGAATCCGCACGCCGATAATACGTGCCACGCTACATGAATTAATTTTTTTCAAATAGTAATAATTAATTCTCCATCGAAAAAAAATTAGTTTTTGATAGGAAATTTGACGTCGAATACGATGGTATTACTAAAAACTCTCTACAAGGGGGGGGGGGGGCGATAGTTTAAAATAAATTCAAACATTTTAATTGTTAATAACAATCTTAAATTAAGAATAATTTATCTTAAAAGTATCTTTTTCTCAAAGATTATTCTTTTAGCTTTGAAATGAAAAAAAATACAGTCTGTAGCTTACATAGTACCGGAGTTATGAATATTTGAAAATTTCTCCTACAGCCCAAAATCACCGAAATCGGAGATAGTCCATTCTTTCTAGCGTCCAAAATATTCTAAAAAAAAAAAAAAAAAAAAACTATGTGTCTCTTTTTTTTCCATATAATACCCGGAAAAAAAGTTTCAGCGAAATTAAAAATGTGTCGGTCAATTTTTGTCAAAATCTGTTCGATTCGTAAAAGAACGTCCCATACATATCAACTCCCTAACTCATCATCTTTTTGCAGGAGCAAATAAAAAAGATCTATACTGATTGTCTCAAAAGTTTTCGCTGATCGAAATCGAACAAAAGGTGCATTCTTAAGCAACTTATCATGATTGATCCAATAGCAAGTTGTTTTACGCTACGTTTCTCCGTTCACAAGTTATAAGCGTTTTTCAAAAAAATTATGCAAAAAAAAGGTATCTTGGCAAACAGCTCAATAGTTACAGCTTTTTTTACTATTTTTTCCATAATTAGAGAGGTTGAATACATTGTATGGAAAAAATTTAGCGGACCATTTTTTAGAGAGACTGTATACCTTTGATTATTTGGCTACTTTCTTATTTGATACATATAGACACATTGAACAACCTTAGGGTCTCTTACTTCTGCGATGTGTCACACGTGACGTACAATATTTTTTGTTTAGTTTAAAAACAAGGTAATTTTTTCGTAGAGCTTCACTCTATAGTTATAGTGATATAAGGTAGGAAGTGCTTGTGTAGAGTTGCCTCGTGTAGGATGGACCCTTGCGTGTTTGTAACATATATTAGTAAAAATATGTAGATGATTCATTTCATGTAATTCAATAAACATTATGAAGCTGTTTTTTTAGTATGTTCTTAGCCTTTTCATGGATATATGTATAGATACATATATTCCTACATTATATAGTTGTATGAACAAATGTGAGTCTCAGCTAACCCCGCTACTCCCTGCTGTCCCTGAGCTTCCCCTCTGGCTCCCCCTTACCAACACCTCAAATCAAGTAGTTATTTGTTGATTTTTACGTGATTTTAAACCCAATTTTTTTTGTGCTAGCTCCCCTTCACCACCTTCTCACCTTTTTCTTGGCTATCCCCAGCTCACACCCAGCTTCTCTTTACCGCCTGATCACCTCCTACTAATCTTTCACTCACGTAACTTAATTATAAGTTCATCGATACGATTTTATTATTTGCTTTCATTTAGATTACTTACTTGTACATCTTTAAAGATTATAATTTTAGGAGAAATTGACACTGACCGCGAAATCTCCAAAATGCTATTAAAGGGAATTAGGGCAGATCAAAAAACAGTCTTGTATTGCTGGTTAAATCTAAATTGTACACGGTGTATCACATAATGTAAAAAATATAAGGTTTCTTTCAAAGCAGCTATTTTAGGGGCCCAGGACAGGGCTGTCATGTTTCTTGCAATATTGAATCAATCATTACGAGTGGATTATTTAATATTTAGGTTTGCAATGTTTGCAAGCATTATTTATTTTTTGTATATTAAATATAGAAAAAAGGAGGACAAGATGGTAGTTAGTTAATCTCCATATACAAGCAGACATTAATTTATATATAATCATAAAAAAGCCATGACAATTATCAATATACACAGCTGATCAAAAAAACATAAGTAACTATGTTCTTAGTCGTACGAAGTTCTTAGTTATAATATATGATCTGACTCCCTCCATGTTGTTGCTGATTGTAACATAATCAGTTAGTTTCAAAAAAATCAGGTCTATCTAAGATAGTACTCTTTACTAACAGAATAACAATCATGCGTAATATTAGAGTAAGCCACAGTATACTATAAGGAGCATATGCACGGAAAGCAATAGTTGTGTAAAAGATGGTTTGTTCGAATCTTATTTTTAATAGACATCAGTCATGTTTGGAGGTTGTAAAATAAGCTAAAAGTTGATTCCACTAAAGAAAGTATGATATATAAAGTCTTAACTAATGACGTCTACTTGTTCTCAGCAGAGCATAAATGCTTCTATAAGTCATCAGTAAATAAAGGTATTTACTTCTAGTAAAAAGACCAAAAAAAGGTTGTGATTCATTTTATTCATAATGTTTAAGATAAGATATTTAATGATAGAAACAAAAACATTGTTTTTCAACTAATACTCATTATGCTATTCAAATTTTTCTAATAATTCTTGAGTTATTTAAAAAAATTATTGTCTCTATACGAATACCTTTGTAAAAACGATATTCGTCTGAAGTTTAATGTTGTACTGTTTATATATTTATTTCAATATTTTATAAACCTAAATTACGTCAAATATAAGTATCAAAAACAATTAAAAAAAAGTACCTGTAAAAAAATAATAAATTACTGTAATACAACAAATCTTAAGTTGGTAAGTTTTTTTTAAATTTAACTAACACATTCTTAAAATACATCAAGTATAGAAATTTTATTTGTAATAGAAAAATATTGTAATTTACAAAGTAAAAATATATTACACAGTAGGGAGTCTCTTTAGCTGTAAAAAATCATAAAATCACTAAAAATTATAAAAGCTGTTTCAATAGAATGATAATAATTGTATAAAATGTCTAAATAGTGCCGAAAATGTAATGAGCAAAAATGCATCAAATCTCTGGAATTATTGTTAAATAATAAGGATAGCAATAAAAATTTAAGTATAAAGACAATCATATAATGATGTAATATAGACATGATGGACTTTAATAAAAACTCCAATTATTTCTAATATGTTTATTACAGCTTTTACAGTTATTTAATAAGTATTTAAAGTAAATAGAAATTTTTTATTAAAGAGACCATTTTGGAAAATTGTAAAAAAATCTTAAATGTCACTATGTTACACATAAAGTTAAACTTCGACCTGGTGTAACTACAAAATGAGTAGACTCTACGAAAAATCATAAGCAACCTTTTTAAAGAACGTCGAATTTTATACAAGAAAGTATAAGTATTATTATATTTTACTCATTGAGCATCGTTTTAGAAAATTCTAAAGAAACAAAATATCTTTTCCCATGTTTTTTTTCGTTTAGAACTTTAAACGTCGTAAGGAACAGGTTAATAATATTATCAAGAGCTAAAATTCAACAAAAATTTTTTCTTATTTATTTATCAACTATTTAGGATTATTATGAAATAAAATTTAAAAATTCTCTAAATAAGGACAACCTTAGTATGCATAAATGTATGTATCAATATAAACCTTAAATGACAAAAACATTATCAGATTTCAATTAGTAACAATAATCATTTTATGAATCAGTCAAATTATTCCATGTACTGACTATATTAGTTTAGAAAATCCGACCTTTTAACATTGAAGAAGGATAGAAACAGATCTAATTTAATTTAAATTGGAAGCATTGGAAGTTTAACACATAGACATGGACCCATAAGGATGCATTTTAAAAAAAAAATTTTGTGGCACATGAAAAAAACAACAGGTAGGGTGCAATGGGCAGCCAAAGCAGTTTCAAGCTTAATCAAAAGAGATCGAGTAGAAAGTTGAGATCAAATATTATTTTTCAATAACTAAATTATGAAATTGTATTGCAGATACGTAGCGGAGACTTTCCTATCAAACAGAAAAAGAAGAAGGCAGATTAAAAATATGTAGTTAAGTTTAAATGCAAGGACACAAGAATATATATGGAAACTAGAGGCGGGAAGGGTGAGCATGGGCTTGGGAATGAAAAAGGTAAGAAAATCTGTAAATGAATATTCAGATTTACAAATGATATGTTGGGATTTAATGAAAACATACCAGGAAACATATGAGAAATAGAGAAAGCAATGATTAGCCTAAAAATAGGCATGAAAAAAAGGGAAGAAAATTACTTTTTTCACATAATAATAATGAACAAGAAAAGTTATCCTTTTTATGACTAATCGAAGAATTAACGGACCTAATCAATAAAAATATTATAAAATTGGCAAAGAAGTTATAGTTTATGAGAAAGTAGACGATTGAATAACGTAGGATTCATAAAAAGAGCAACAAAGGATAATAAACTTTAGAAAATCAAAGATAGTTCTACAAAAGACAGGATGACTGTTGTCAATCATAAAATACAGAAGAACGAAATGGTTATTGACATGTCTATCATCCATCAAATGTAAAATAAAGGAAAAAACTACAGAGAGAAAAATAAATTATGTGAAAGTAAAATATACATATAATCTACACTTATAATTATTAAATAGGAAACTTAAAATGATATCTTACTTTGAACTTATATCCATAATTGATTCTAAAATGTTGAGAAATAAAAAAAAACAGGATCATAACAGTTTTTGTATTAATAATGATTGCGTATTATACACGTGAACATGAACATATGTATCAATATTAACCCCAATAACAATAAGAGTCCTTATCAGTTTTTAATTAGTAACAATTATTTGATAAATAAGTAAAGTCATTTATTTTATTGACTCTATTTTTTTCGAATTTTCAGCAAATATTAATAGTATCGCTTCAGTTATTTATGTTTGTACGCATAAGAGTAACAATGTTGAAATATCAGGGTTGGTGCGTGGAGCGCGCAGGAGGCGAGGCCCTACTAGTATAAATATATGTATATATTGTTGGTATTGTATACGCAACTAAGAATATGTGTGTGAGCGTACGGGGCAGGTGCGAGCGCGATATAAGAGATGTTATCATCGTAGGTAGACGTTTCGAGATAGTCGAAGGATTCGATGAAAACGGGCAGTCTCTTACATGCCAGCCTGGCCACACATCGTGCCATGGTTATACTTGGCACTTTTCCTATCCACATAAAACATTTTTCATGATAGTTGTACATTAAATATTGAAATAATTATTGAAACCACACCCGATTAATGAATATCCTCATTTAACGATATTTGCACCACCTTAATTACATCGAATTGGGTGATTTAAAATTTTTTTCGTAAAAGCTATATCTATATTCATATAATCTTTGCCAATGAAGTATGACTTTGTACGTAAGTGCCTAAGCACTCACTGAGTCGTTTTTTTCTATATTTTTTATTGGTTTATTATTTGCTACAACAATTGTCTGTCATGTGAATAAATTATTGCAATGCGTATGCAAACGAGTAATTTTTATGTATGTATCATTAAATACGTAGTACATTAAAGTAATAGCCCACAGGCCTGTCTAAATATCGAAACTCTATATATTTCTGATAATAAAGTCACTTGAAAATTCTTAACAATGATTTATGATTATTTTTTTTCTGAGAAAAGCATATAGAATTTAAAAACATACCATTTTAACAAAGTGATTGTTGTAAGCAATAATAAAATACATTATCCGTTAGTGTGTCTCGAAGACACAATTTGCTGCTTACTAGACAAACGCTCTGCCAGTTGAGCCATCAATTCTGGACACTTAAGGTTCTGATTAATTTCATTTCTATACGTATAGCAGATTTTCCCCAAAACTTAATATTTTTCATACAAAAGCAATCAGAGTGCTTGCTAAATAATATGTCATGATAGCAAATTATTTGATCGAGTATAGACGCAAGTTATCAAGGTATATCATATTACATACGAGCTCCACCTAGTTTAAGGCAGATAAACCTTTTTTTACACTAAGAAGCACATAATACGAAGATATTAGATATTTTTTACTAATTTAGTGCAGTGTTAATTGGGTTTTATTAGTTCTGCTAATTCACACATTTTGCGACGTTTCGATTCAAGGAATAATAAATTTATGCAACCAAATGCTATCTTTTCGTAAACGTAATAATTTTTTTTTCTTGTCATTCTACATTAAAGTATGAAAAATTTACATATGATTTTTAATAATATTATATAATTGTTTGCAAAACCATTTATTTGAAGAAATGGGATCTGTTATGGGTAGTCCTATTAGCCCAGTCATCGCAGATTTAGTTATGAGAGTTCTTGAAACTACGTGTCTTAATTTATGTCCTTTTGATGCTCCTATTTTTTTTTCGTTATATTGATTATATTGTATTATGTGTACCGTTTAAAGAAACTATTTTTGTTTTGGATACTTTCAATGGTTTCAGTGAGTTTTTAAAGTTTACAAATAAGAGGTCTGAGAAAACATTACTAATTGTTAGGATATAACTGTAGTGGTTAACGATGATCCTACTATTTTAACAAATAGGTTTCGAAAAAGTTTCCTTTCTGGCTCATATTTAAATTACCCTTCACATTGTCCCCTTTCACAATAAAAAGTAATAGTTACCCAAGTAGTTGATAACATTTTAAAATGTCTTCTTTACAATTTGTCTTTAATAATTAATAATACATATGAACAGTTCTATTAGCCAATAACTACCCACCATGGCTTATTAAAAAATAATAATAAATAGAAATAGTTTCTAAGTCTTAATTCTAATTGCAATACAAGAACTACTAACGGATCTATTGGCACACTAAAATATCCTTATTGTCGCAAATCAGATTATAAATTGAGAGTGTTTTGTGAGAAAAATTTTTTCTAGTTATTTTTAAAACTAGTAATAAATTGCCGTTTAATAACATGTACGGCAAAGAGCTGTTCAAAAAATTAAGATACTCTTATGTAGTTTACAGAATAAAAAGCTTAGTATGTAGTATTTTTTACAGTGGTCAGATTCTTAGGAGAGTAAATATTAGAATAAACAAATATATAGGTGATATCAAACACAAACTTAAAAGATCGGCTTTGTATCAACATCAGTCAGACGCAAGGCAATCTTTTTATTTTTATGAAAATGATCAATTTTAACGGTAAACTTATTTAAAACAGCATTAGACAAAAAGTTTTTAGTAATATTTAGCTTTTTGTCAAGCACAAAAGTCATGTCCAGGTTCACAAAATGCTATTCAAACGTAAATTAAAGGAAGCTCATACATTTCTTACAAATAATCCTCAAATTCTTTTCACACGAGCAGATAAAAAGTGTGTGTCACTGTTTGTACAGATATAAATGAACATAATACAAAAATGTTTGGATTACTTAATGATCAGCTACTTATACATTAATAAAACGGAAACCACTAAAACAGTTGCAAATAAAAACACATATACTCTTATAATCTATTAATGATAACAATTTCCTTAACAGAAAGTTGAAACACAGAAATGACTTAAACCAATATAGTAATGGCCAAAGCTTATAGACTTCCAAAAATCCACATAACAAACGTACCTCACCAACCAATCATTTCCACTGTCAACAATTTTTTACCCAAAACGATTTACAATTGTTTAAGTAATGGATTTCCTCCATGAGATTCTTACATAACCAATAGCTCACAATTAATAAAAAAAATTTTAAATGTCACCATTCCCCCTGAATTTATTTTAATTTTATTAAATGCTACCTTACTATTAAAAACCAACACACCTTAACGTTTAGTCCTAGATAGATTAGATGAGAGATACTTTTTTATTAACTATAATAGTAAAATACCCCTTCGAATATTAGAAGATCGTACACCATTTTCTTTTTAAACACGTTCTTTAATTTTGATGGTACTTTCTACCAACAGATCCGTGGCACACCATGGGCTCATGTATCTCCCCCCTATTCGCGGACCTTGTCATAAGTGACTGTGAGAGCACTTGTCCCGCCAAATTGAAACGTAATCACACTTATATTCCTCTCTTCTATTTTTAGTACGTGGACGACACCATAGTTTCTATTCATACAAAACACGTCAATACAGTTTTTAATGTTTTTTACAGTTACAATAACAGTATTCAATTTACTCATAAACTACATAATAACAATAGCAATAATCTCCTGGACATGACTCTAAATAAAAAAAAAATTTTAAATTTCATCAGTAATTGGTACAGGAAGGGTACTTGACTCTATCTACTACCCGTACTCTCAATTTTTTGTCTAATTACCCGATTCCCTTAAGAAAAATATCATTTACAATCTAGTTGAACGCCCCATCTTATTGTCTCACCAATGTTTTCATAGTACGAATATTGTAAGACAGTCACTGCTGGAAAATGATTGTCCGATTTCATTTATTAACAAACACAAGAATGCAGAATTTTTCATGTATTCGATCGACCTATTATCAACAGACCACCACGTGATTTCATAAACAATGCTTTTATGCTATTTTTATCGGTTCCATTCGTTAATACCTAGTTTTTTAAGATAATTAAAAATAATCTAAGGCTGCATAATGTTATTATTCTTCGGTCTATTGAACAACCTCTCAATAAAATGATTAAGTTGGGTAAAGACAAAACTAAAAAGCTCGAGAACACTGAAGTCGTGTAAAGGTTGGCTTGCGGTGACTGTCCATATTAGTATGTAGGAGAAACTAAACAAGCGTTGATGTACCGAATACGTGAACATATTAAGTTATACAAGAAAGATTCTGTAGTGACAGAACACATTCTATACTTACATTATACTATTGATTGGTATTCGGTTGAAATCTATGATTAAAAGTCTAATCATAGAAAAAGACTGGTTTTAGAAACGATGCATATCAAATAAACGGACAATACATAGAATAGAAAAGAGGGTGTTAATTCCTTAAGTAAAGTTTACTCACCTTTAAGGCAAATTTGGAAAGAGAATACAAGACGCTGAATCACTTTTCAATAACAACCTATCAAGCCCGCGAGCGGTTAGCACGTTCAGATACAGTCTTGCCGTCATGCTGTACACACGTTCGACTGATACGAGTGAACTTAAATATAAAATTTTGTAAAGCGTCAATTTCTTGGTAATTTTTTAAATATTTATGTTTAAATTTTTTTTATTATGTCATTATTGTGCATTTGTTTTTACATGTATGGTTCTGTGTGTTGTTTAGTAAATAAAGAAACCTGATGAGGCTGGGTAGCCCAGCAAAATGTCGCTCTTTTGAATGAATCTGTGTCAATTCATTTGGTCCTTAAGTGATCGCTGATTAAACCTACATCTTATAAGCATGACAGAGGACGATTTTAGTTCTACTTATTAAATAACAAAATTATTATAAAAGATCATTGTCAAAAATAATTTGTACAGAGAAGACTAAAAATTTCAAAAGAATACTTGACTGTGATAATTTTAATAAAGTTTTCAAGACACATCTATTTGCTGTTAAAATCATAACAAAAGTTTTGTTCCTAATTTACAGTATATACTTATCTTAAGTTTTAATTTCCGCGCGCTCATCTCTCTGGTTTACTTATACTTTGTATGGGCTCTGTATTCATTACATGTACATGTGTTGTTTACAATATCATCTGACACTGTGCCCTCACCGGGTACTGACGTATTAAATTCGTTCAAACTAATATATATTCTTGTAAGTTATTTATAGTTTCATTAATAATTTTATATTACATTTCTTATGGCTCAAAATTGAGCTAATATTTTATTGATCACTCATCGTACATGCGATAACATTATATTCATACCCCTTGTTTCATACTGTTTGGGACTTAAAAAGGCTCCAACCGAAGAGGAGAGGAACGTTGTCAGGGTGAATTAAAAAATCACTGTTGAACAGCAACAGCCATTGGTTTAGCTTATTTATATAAATATGATATATTATTACCATTTTATATATTGTAAGACTAATTCGTATTGAAGTTCATTTATTACTTGTCTTTCTAGCAGTAGGACATATTAAAAATTTTGATTTTCAAAAGTAAATCAACAACCTATTAAAAAAAGCTGTTAAGACCATATTTTTGATCTTGGAAATTTGATCAAGACTTGTAAATATGTATATAAAGACACATACTGACACGTATTAGCTCCGTAAAAGAATGATTTTTCCAACCTAGGGAATTCGTGAGGGTTTGGTGTGTCCTTGGTAGAAAAAATAGGATTCACCACTAATTTGCATTCGTCCAGGGCACTACCAATGTGAACAGTCCTTCGGGTGTTGCGTTACAAGCGCGCTCGAGCCAAGGTATCGCTCCAGAGAGATGCACATTTATAGAAAAATCTACTATATTATTACTCATGCCCGTAATTTGCTGATTCAACCACGCTATTTTGTGCAATATTGTGGCGGATCTCGCACTCTGTGCACAATGTACTATGTTAAGTATAAGATAGTAGTGTTAAAACTTTGACGATGATACTCAGTGATGGACACAGCAAATTTTTTAAACTAAAAGAAACTTTTTTCTGAATATGTAAGCTACCTATGTTAGTCTACTTGCGTAAGTATGTGACTTTTATTTGTGTTACATACAAAAACTGTTGACTATGCTATAATATCTAATCAGCATGACTATTTGATCCTAAACAACGGTAAAAGCGTGGTCTGGTAGTTCTACCTAGGAAATCGTTTTTCGGTTTTTGGGGTTGCTGAATACGAGCCTTAAGCTATAAAAATTATAGAAATTATAAAAATTCAACATCTTGTGTAGAGGAGCAATTAGGGGATTTAATCCACTTTCAACTTTCGATAGCTGATTTGTTTGTAAGCTGTAGGATTTTTCTTTTAAATAAAAGATATTTGCTGTGAAAAAATAAATATTTATGTTTCGAAATTTTCTCTTCGACTGATTAATTTTCTCTACAGTTGGTATCTTGTTATTCTCTCTACATCTGTCTACCTTTCTCTGCAGTCGGTAGCGTTATTCTTGCTTATAAAAAGAAGACCTATATGCACACTTTCAACTGCTTTCATCCTAACCCATGGTATTATAGTATGCCTGTTTTACCGATGGCCTGGTCTTAGGAAAAAGTGACACGTAGCGAAATAGAGCCAAAAAAAAAAATGAGGAATGGTAACGACTAATGAAACTCCCTTTGTCGGCATCGTTCCGCTACATGTAAGTTTTACTTATACGCATTGTAACTATTATTTATTTACTCAAACACAGACTTGTTAGCATGCGCTACAGAAATAATTACGTTATTTTTCATTAGTCAGTATTTTAATGATTCAATTCGTTTCAATTCTAATGGAATTATTCTTTGTAATAGACAGAAATAGTGGTGTTCTGATCGTTGTGTTTTTAAAAGTAGTTGTAAATACTAGTGTACACAAGGTTAACGGTATAAAAAATTAGCGATATAGTTATTTTCAACGTTATAATGTCGGGAAACCCCCAATAATTTTCAAAAAGATTATTCTCTCCTACAGCTTACGAATAGAGCATACGGCGTATGTTCTTGCTATCTCTTTCCATCTGATAAGCCAAGCGCTAAATAGTTGATGAACCACGAGAGGTATGCGGGACATCTCATCAATCTGGGGGACACCGCACACCACTGCACTAGGATAAATTATTGAGCAGAACATTCTAAACAAACAACTGCCTCAGGCTCGATGACGACTACGTACGGCTGGGCTCGATTTCATTTTTTAATTAAAGTCTCGAAACACCTATACATATGGGTATATGTGTATATATATATTTTTTTTTCCTTTATTATACAGTTAATTTATGTCAGCTATAAGTTGGAGCCCACTTACGCCGCCCCTTCCACAACCCCCCACCCCCATCTATCTAAAAATTTTTAAAATAAAATTTCGTGTAAAAATAAGCTACAAACACGCGTATTTTGCCATTTTTTCATAAAGAATACCGCCCCAAAACCGCCCTTCGCCCCCTTACCCCCACTCTTCCCCACGCCCATCATACTTTTTTATCAACCCTCCTACGGTTGCTCCACAGCCCCCCCACGCCCCATCACAGAAAATCATGTAAAATGTTTGCGTTTTCTCCCTTATTATAAACATTTTTTATATCTTTACAGCCTAGCCTGCCTCCTTGCCTCTTTCACTATCAACCTCGTCTCCCCTCACTCCCCACTCATTTACTTTAACAGATTTTATTCATCTGATTCCTATAAACATTTTTATAGTCCCCACAGCCCCTTAACAACTTCCCAAACTTAAATCTCTTTTCTTATATTACTGTTATTGTAAGTCTCTAGCATGGCCGACAGTGCACCACGTGGAGGTGGACCTACTATGCATTACATGTGTATTTCGGCGTGTGTTTATGCGTATACATATATATGAGAAAGTGTTAACACTGTAGTAAAATTTTGGCGGGTAAAAAAAAGTCAGAAGTGTTGTGCTATCATTGTTTTGAATAATATGAGAACATGTTATAGTTTCTCATTCAACTTCATCAAAAACTTTATTCCAAACTAGATGTCTGATTTCCTAAGGATTAATGATTTCACCTTGTATAACAGTAGATTTAGTACTTTTACATCCGGACAATGCAACATTCAAGTAAAAGTGTAAGAACGATAACATTAATAAAAATAAGGTTTCCGTGTTTAATGTAATTCTTGGAACACATTCTCTTTTGTCAATTTTTCGATCAGTTATAACTTCGGCCACAAGATTGGATTTATACGATTTTTTTTATTTTAGTCGTGTTCCATCATACAAACCATATAAGGTACATAAGTTTATCATCAATGAAACGAATATTAATTTTTAATCTTAAAATTTTGACATGTAATCACAAATGAGAAAATTTTGTGGTTTCTTTAACCATAGTAGATTTATTTGCGTTCCTTACTATAGGAAGAGTTTGACGGCAATCTCCACCAAGAACCAATAGCAACCAAATAGTACATTATTATTTGAAAAAATACTTAAGGTGCGATAAACAATCTCTAATGTTTTCTTAGGTACCATTGATGCTTCGTTCTAAATAATAACTTGGACCTTATACAATTTCTTTTTATCTTATTGCAGTTCTAAAATAACAGTTCTACTCATACTTAGATCTTGAGACAATTTAAAAGTGCTATGACTTGTCATCGCTTTAGAAAGTAAAAAGAATGCTATACCTGTCCATTCGGTTGACAAAACTTTTGACTAAATGATGAGAATTGATAAATTAACGTTTTCTACAAAAAGGTCTTACTTGATCCTCCAGGACCATCTAAAAATACAATGTTGTTTTAAGACCTATAAACTTCTTGAAAAATAGCTCTTAGATCTATGTTTAATTGAGAAGAAAAATTTGTGAAAAGATTTGCATTGATTGCTGGCTCTTACCTGTTCTTTAACTTTTTTCATAAAATATTTACGGTGTGGCAGTCGAAAGTCCTTACACGATAAGTTATCCTCATTAAAAATTATATTAACATATGACAGAGGCTTATTGTCACTATTACAAGTGAAATATTTACTAAAACATTTTTTAAATTTATTAAAAATTGTATCTCCTTGAACATTTTCTGTCGTAAGAAACCACACAAAATCTTTTCTTTATTGAAAAGGTAACAAAACTATGCAAGCATCTAGGAAAACTTTATCTATGCATGAATCATGATCAACGAGACTCATGTGGATGGCCATTTCTTAAAACTACCGAACTTTACACAATTGATTGTTTTTATGTCATCGAAAGATGTTTTTCCTATAACATTGTTCAGTATGAATTTTGAATAACATCTTAATATGATATTTTGGTGATACAACATTTAATATACATTTTTGGCCAAATTATCTTTTTTATTCAAGACAAGCCAAGCTGTGATGAGCATTTTTTAATCGATAATAGCATAATCAAATCTTTTTACATCAAAAATTATTCTTTGTTTTTTTTCAATGAACTTTAGTAAATAAAAGACTAAATGGCTTCCATCACAAAGAGGATAGTCTTGTATTTTCCATGCTGCTTTTATTGGACCTAAGTAACGGGCATCGATGTACTGGGAAATTTTATCGTGTGTTTTAAAATCGTTTTTTTCTTTAATAAGTTTACAAAAAGCTCTATCACTGCCTTTATGAATATGTTTAAATATATGTTTTATGCTGCGGATCAAAGCACAATATTCTACATTCATATGTGAATTATATTTTATTAACAAAAAATAATAGTAAGGTACAACCATGTAATCATCAGTACTTTTTTACTACATCGACAGTACTTTTTTCAGTCTAGAGTACGATTTTCATAAACATTATTGCTTCTTTTATGTTCAGGATAACAATTTTTAGTTGTTTTTGATTCTGATAAAAATCATGTTGTTAACTCTTTTTTACATGTCTTATCGTCTTTAATGAATTAGGAGTTTTTTCAGAATGAAGTCCATATAGCATATGTGTAATGACCATTTATTGAAATATTTTATGTTCTGCTGGAATTTAAGCAAAAATGTATCAATCAATCTTATTTGATTATAAAAGCTTATTACTGTGATTTAGTATTATTAACGAGTGTGCCTAAGGCAAGTTTCTTTTTTGAGATTCTATTGTGTAAACGTAAGATAGAACTTTACTAAAAATCTCATTTCTCAAAATGTCATCAAAGACTAATTTTAACTTTGTTTGAAATAATGGGACAGTTAAATCAGCAAAGTAGTTCGGAGTTGTATGTCTTAGAAAACCTTTCAAAATATCTTTGAACTTTTTCCATTTAGGATTAATAAGTTAGAGTTATAAGTAAATCTGCTATACCAAAATTTTCTTATTATTGCCATCGCATTCTGGTAATGATGTCGCAAATATTTAGGTTCATCGGCCTAAGTGGATGGAAAAATAAAGAGGCTACTAATTTTTATTTTGTGTTCAAAATTTTGAGAAATATCAGATGCACTATTTGACATATAATCGATCATATATCAAATAGTGCATTATATGTTATCCATAATTATAAACACAAACAAACAATCTTATAAGCCTTGATAACATCCAACACGCATAATATTTTACATTTGTCTTAAAAAAAATCATTTTATTACTCTCAATTATAATAGAGCCGTGCAAAAAAAATTGCTGCGTTCAGCTACTGTTATAAAGTAAAGAACTGAAATTCATAGAATTTGGTCTATAAGATAGCGTGTACAAATAATATTGTGAAAGAGAAACGTTCTGCTTAATATTTTCGGTATGTTTATTGTAGTGAGTGCTTCAGCCTTATTATTCTGACGGAAGCATTGTAAATACCATTGGATCTACAAACTCTGATAATTTATTCTGATAAGTCTGTGATGGTTTAATATCTGGTTTATAATTAGAAGAAACATATATATCATAGCTCTCTATTGTTCTATAAATTGATACACAAATAGCACTACAATCTGAAAGAGAAGATTTGATATGTTAGTGCACATTTTATTAAGTCTTACGCATAGAATACATTTTAAAATTTAGGATGTTATTAACATTAGCGATTCAATATAAAAATTTATACCTCTTTGCAATCGGATTTTCGTGTAAAAATCGAGTTAATAGAACAATATGTATAATTTTAGTTAAACAGTAGTGACAAATTTTTTATTTTTTTCAAATATTTTATCTACTGCATCAAAACCATCATGTATTAACAATTGACTGGACGATTGTTCCTTATTAACTTTTTCACTGTAAGCTAAACCCCTAAGCGAGAAAAATATTGTTTAATTTAAAAAAGAAATTTGAGATAAACAAATTAGGTCAGCTCCCCCCTGCCCCCCTGCCCCCCCCCTCTCCCTATATTTCCATTAGACTCTCCCCCAGCTCCCCATAAACCTGTTTTTTGTTTCTACGTGAATTTGGAGAACAATATTTTTTTTTTCCTAAATTATATAGTTGTATGGTTCTAGATACCCCGCTTCCCCCCGCTACCCCTGTAACTAAGGTACATTTTGCACAGTATGATATATCAATAATAGATCTCAGTAAAAGTATAACCTATTCTTTCTCGATCTTGATGAAATCCCAACAACATCCCTAAAACTATTAAAAACGTTTATCATAAATTTCTGTAATAAGCATTAAGTGACATCAAGGTAAGTTATTGAGAAATACAAGTGAGAAATCTAATAAGACAACACAAATAATATATGAATTCTAACTATTGTTAAGCTTTTTAAAAATGCCGTTTATCTTCAAAAAGGTCGAGGAAAGGGTCTTTTTAGTTGCAAAAGTTCCTCTGCTATAGATGCATAAACTTAGGTGTTTATTTTGGAATCTGCTAAGGATCTTCTGTAATAAAAGTTAGATGTAGTACAAACAGTTCTAGAGTGCATGACTAGATCGCATAGAAAAACAAAAACATTTCCTATGTAGTACTAAACGGTACTATAACCATCTACATTTTTTGAAAAAAATTGTTGTGCGCGTATTTCGCTCACTCAGAAAAAAAAGTACATGTTATAGAGTACATACAAGAAAACTGATGACAGTAAACAGCGGAAAATTATATATAATTAACTATTTTGTAACTTATGAAAACACCTCAGGAATAAGAAAAAAAGTATACTATCATAAGAATTAAGGAAAGCTTAAACAATGTTGCATTCAAAAATTAACAAATTAATTATCCAAAAATCTTACATTTACACGTCCCTACAATACAAAAGGAAGTTATTCATTAACTTTTAAAAATAACCTCCCCTAAAATTAGAAAGAATACTATGGCAGGATACTACACCTGAGCCTATCGGGCTACACAACTTGAGTTGTTGTTATGAACGTTTACAATGAAAAGATGTCACGTAAAAGTAGAGTAGGGTAGAAAGATAGATTTAGGGTAACTTTAAGATGACAAATAGCCTTGCTGGAATGAGAATTTATTAAAGCAGTCTAGTATTCGTGTCAACTTTAAGTTATCAAAGCCACACTTAGTATACAGCTTGGTTGTTGTCACCTGTCGCACTACACTTTTTCATTAGGCCTAGGCTCAGTAAGTGCGTTTACTTGCGTTAATTGCAAGCAGCGGCCTTATAAAAGTCAGTGAATAGATCTAAAGTCAAATTTGTAAAAAGTGTAAGACTATGGAATGAGGAAAAGGAAAGCTGACGGCAGGTAATCGTTCTACTAAAGGAAAATGTCGCAATAAAGTCTTATTTAACATCTATTAATGAAATTAAAAATGTTATTATTATTACATTAACATTTATAACATTAAAAAACAGATTGCATTCTGGACTGTAAAATGAAAATATTAAATGAAAATAAATCTAGATATGGACAAAGCGCAAAAAAAATCAGTAAATAACCATTTCTTCTACTTTTTAATAAGAAATTTATCAAACTAGAGCAATTACATTTTTAAAAACTTGCTGGCATAATCTTAAAAACTATATTAAGTAGTTATTGTGGTAAAACAAGAGCAGCATAGGGTAAGTTTTTTTTGTGGTTGGTCGGTTAGTCGGTAGGTCCAATCTTACCTGACATTAGTTATTTTGTTATTGATAATTATTTTATTAAATGAAAAGGAACAAAAGTCAGCGCTCTAGGTCACGAGGTATTGGTTTATTCGTTATTATTAATAATGTCATTAATTAAAATGCGTGCACAGTCAGTGCTATAGGTCAATGGCAATTTGGTCTTTCGTTAAAAATGATAATGTGATCAACTAAAATGCGAGAAAAGTAATGACGATACTTCCGGAAAACACTTCATACAAATTTAAATAATCGAATCTTCAGCAGAGTATCAGGTTTTTACAGTGTTCAGCATTACTGGCTCAGCACAAATTTCAGAATAGTAAATATTAGATGTACATATATGAAACAAGTACACGTTGACTGCAGGTGTACTTTCTATACCAGGTATACTTAACCAAAGAAAAGTAGGAATACTGCATCTTTGCAAAGTGCATTGTCATGCCTGCCGACTAACTGACCAACCACAGAAAAAACGTACCCATGAGTACGGGCTTTCTCTCTAGCCAAGGCCTTTATTGTACGAAAACTCAGATCTTTTTAACTAGAATAAGGTCATCGAAACATACAAATAAACTAAACAAGACGACTAATTGTCTTTCGAAAAGACAAGAGAAAAAGGACAATATACATACCGTATCTTTTTACTTTTATACGAAAGTAGATAACTCTTAAAACTATAAAGACATTAATCAGTACATACAAGAGATTTATTTAGTGCTGACTGCTGCACTCATTTTCATTTATATTCTGTATTAAATAATATGTATACAAAAAAAGTTTTTGTCGATGCCATTGACAAATGTTCTTCACGAGCTCATAAAAATACGTGTAAAAAAAACAAGTGTCGCCACGATAACTGGCACGCTGGATTAAGAGAATTCGATTTTGTGCTACTATTGATGAATTATTAACTTTATAGATTATAAAAATTAGTAAAAAGACATATTCATCTTTTAAACACATAATCCACTCATTACGCTTATTTAATGTGAATTAACTTGATGGTACTATATTTATTTCCGAGAAAATTCGATGATTGGCAATGTAACTAGGCCATGTTTTTCTCTAGCATATAAAAGTTTATAACCCTGTACAACACAGTAACTCAATATAAACAATCAAAATATAAGATATGTAGAATAAAAATAAGTGCACAGCTGCTCACTATGATCTGCACATGCTCGGAAGAGGATAAATCCTTTTTCTATTGAGAAGCTTACATTCTAAGTAGTTTAGCAGTAATTTTAAGTAATCAAAAAAATTTTATTTGTAAAAAGGTAGAAGAAATATGCGTAATGTATAACTATTTTACTGGAAAGAAAAATTTGTTTCTAAATGGATCTAAAAATGTATTGTTTCGAATAAAACGATAAAAGTAAATAAAAAAAACAGCTTGAGGATTTTATAATTTCACGTCATATGTTGTAGGTTAGGGGTTGGTGCCAGTAAATAAATACATGAGGTATTATTTGTGAACGAATGACCCCCATCTCCAAAATTAGTTGGATTTATTAAAGTTCTGTAGGTGGTCAAAAGAAAGGTCTCGACCTCTGATGCCGAGTGGCGGATTTAGTAAATCCATATTCCTGATCAAATACGGCTACGTAAGCTACGTGACCTACACATTTTTTTTTAATAAAACGATTATAAAACACGCTGCATGAACCCGACTGGAATCTACGAAAACTGAAATGAAAGGTCTTGACTTTCTCTATAAGAAGCCGCATAAAAAAATTTCTCGTCAGCCATAGAATCCAAAATTGCAGTTAAATACGTGACCTGCACTTTATTTTATAAACACGATTATAAAACTCGCTGCATGAACTCGACAGAAGTCTACGTGTTCAGTTTAAAGCCAAGATTACTTGCTACGGTGTGATATAAGTAGTCGCGAAATTCTTCTTAAGCGTTTATCTAAATAAGACACTCTTATAACTTCTACTTTCTTGAAAATCCTTTACGATTTTGAATATACTATATCAGCTTTGCTTACTTTAAAATCACAACAAAGAATTTCTCCTGTACATTACAAGTTTATCTTTTTTAACGCCTGATAACAAATCTTACTTTCGAAATTACTCATCGCTTTTCAAATCTGCTTTGCTGTGTGTTCTGCGTAACACAATCAGTTCACTCACGGCTACTGGATTCAGCGCTTCTCTATCAGCTCGCAAGCACCTCTTGTATTCACGGATATAGATGATAATTGTACATAGTTTTTAACATTGTATATATTGTTTTTACCTGCTTGATTCCCCGATCCTACCATCGAATTGGGCTGGGCTTATTGCGCATATTTTTTTTGCCCCTTACTTGAACATTTAGTAGCAGAGCACGTGGTTCACGAAATAAAATAGATTCGTTGTCAAATCGGGACACGCGACGTGAGTGACTCTTCAAGTTTGACTGTTACCAACTTAGTGCTGTGGCTGTACAAGTGCGGGTGCAGTGTGTGCGATTGTTCTCTGCCTCTGGACTTGCCAAGGCGGCGGTGTCTGTCTTTAAGCTCGTCAGGGCAGGTAGCTGTTAACGTCGACACTCTTCGGCTCGTATGTATACGCTCCTCTTCACGGCACTGGGAAAATCATGACGTCGAACTTGAAAACGCTTCTAAAAAGCAAAAGGAGTTATATCAGCCTATCACCAACGTATACGTTAGTCTCAAGAAGAGCGGCAAAGAAAATTTCAACCGTGTCAATATAGAAAGTCGCTTGGAACAGCTTAGAAAAAATTAGGAAGAATTCCAAGCAAATCACTATACGGTTTTTTCTTTGCTTCGTGATAATGATGCGGACATCGATTATATCAATGATGATGTATCTGGGTTGGCAGAAGAAGCCTATTTAGATTCAGCTGCAAATTGAGCTGAGGAGCTGCAAAAGCTTCCTGTGCCTCCAAAAGGTGATCCTGCGCCTCCTCAAGCTGCTCCAAGAAGTCTACCTGCTATTGCAAGGCCGACTTTCTCAGGCCACTTTTGCGATTGGATTGAATTCAAGGACTTGTTCGCAGCAATTATAGTAAAGGATGCGCGACTTTCAAACGTCGAAAAGCTACTACATCTTAAGACGCACGTACAAGGAGAAGCTGCTGAGATGCTGCGAGCTGTCCAGACCATCTATGCCAATTTTGAAATTGCATGGAAAAGGCGAGAAGATCATTACTCCAATAAACGGCGTTTAGTTGCTGCACTTACACGAGATCTTTTTTCCGTGCCAACAGTTACATCAGAAACTGCTCAAGAGCTCAAGGCACTGCTCAGTGGCACTGTCAATGCCGTAGCCTCGCTAAAACAACTTAATCGTCCAACTGATGCGTGGGACGATTTGGTGGTTGCACTTACTGCTCGAAAGCTCGACTCTCGAACGTTTAGAGAGTGGGAATCCACGCTTAGCAGTACCACCGAGCCGCTAACATTTGCTACACTCAAGCTATTTATCGGGCAACGTATCTCGATGCTCGAGATCGTCGCCTCCTCAACAAAGAAACCCAATCGCAAAAGGGATAAAGGAGCAAGCAGCTCATCCATCACACACACTACAATGACGGATAAGTGTCGCTTATGCCAAAGCGAGCATTTTATCTTACGCTGCTCTGAATTCAAGGCTAAAGGACCTCAAGAACGCAAGCAGGTAGCTGAAGCAAAGGGCCTATGCTATAATTGCCTAGGAGCGCATAAAGTGGATACCTGCAAATCACTAAAACGCTGCCAAACTTGCAACGGCAAACATCACTCAATGTTGCATGAAAATTCAACAACCATGGTGCATCTTGCAACTTCAGCTTGGCCAGCAGCTTTTACAAAGGGCAATCACATTTCCTGCAACTGGAGTGCATCTTCAGGTAATACTACGCTTCTACTTACTGCATTGGTGAAGACGCAAGGTCCTGATGGACGCACGCACGTAGCACGTGCCATGCTCGACAATTGCTCGCAGCAAACCTTTGTTGCAAAAAGCTTGTTAAAAAAGCTACAAGTACCGTGTGAAGCTGCTAATCGCGAGATCATTGGTATCGGTGGTGCTAAAAGTCCACAGGTGCACGGTAAAGCTCACATTATCGTCGCATCAATCAACAGCAGCAATGCAACACTTACGTTCAATGCGTTTGTATTGTTGCTTATCAGTAACTACAGGGCTGGTGCACACAAGCTTTCCAGTGATTGGAAGTATCTTCAAGGCTTGGAGCTTGCAGACGACTTCAGAAATAACCCGACGGAGATAGAGCTTCTGCTGGGTGCAGATGCATTACCGCAAGTCCTACAAGAAGGCTTGCGCATCGAAATGCCTGGGACGCCTAGAAATCCTGCATGAGTTATAAATGATTATGTCCATTCTATGACTACACTCACGAACACCTGGCTACTAAATTTTTTTAAGTGTAAATAAGTACGTTTTTTTTGTAAAATTTATTGATCATTTAGAATTCCTATCGTAAAATATCCATTGATACCAATTATTAACTAAAAAATTAAGTTTTCCGAAAATATAGATTTTTAAAATTCGAAAAAATCAAAATGAAAAAAAAAGCAGAAAAAGTCAAATTTTTTTTAGCGGTGATAGAAATCCAGAAACAAAAAAAAAAGCCTTGTTGGATCATAGTCAGCCAAAGAAATCCTGAGGGATGACTAATTATATACATTCCCTATTTACTCCCGCGCACACCCAGCTACTAATTTTTTCTAATTTTAACTTAATACGATTTTTTGTGTAAAATTCAATGATTTTTTATAATATCCATCGTAAAATATTCTAAAATAACAATTATTAACTTGAAAATCAACTTTTTCGAAAAAATAGATTTTAGAACATTGATAAAATCGGTATTAAAAAAAACTGCTGCCAATAAATTAGCACAAAGCCTACCTAGCAACATTAATCTGCAATTATTAAACTGAAAAGAAAAAAATTTCAATAAATGTTGGAATGACTTTAAATGTGGAAAGAAGCAATTTTAATGTTCTACGATGTGGAATCTATTGAAAAATAACATTATAATTATCACCCAAATAGTACAAGATAGTCATTTTCGTCACAAATGTGCATCACTCCAGGGTGATCACTAGGCCCGAGGGCACTTGCTAGGCAACGCCCGAGGGACTGTTGAGAGATCCCTGATCGGATACACATGAATGCCGAACGCTGTTTTCCCTACTGAGGATTTACCTGGGTTGCAAAAGTGCCCCAGGTAGAAAAACTATTGGTAAATTTTTTTTAATTAATATAAACTGTACAAATAATTAGAACTTACTGCTAAAATAATATACATGATATACCTATCTTGTGGTGGAAATATTGTTGAATTATACGAAGTAATTTAATTATCTATGGAATGTAACTATAATGAAATCAAATTTAAATCTTTTTACTTTAAAAACAGCAAAAACTGTTTTTGTAGCATTAAAAATTGTTATAAAATCCTTGATGGTGTACAGAACGTGAAACTATTTTGTGAACCTATATAATGATACAAAAAAAACCATTTGGAGCCCTAGATCATAAAAATAATTTGGAGGGTTTCAGAGATATAACTGATTCTTGAATTAAAATTGGGGATTTTTTCCAATAAAAAAAGATACGGCATGAAGTAGACAAAATTTTTTTTTCATTAAAATAGAAACTATTCAATGCTCTATGTAATATAACTATTAAAGCAATCGTTTTTTAACTTTTTCACCATGGAAGTAGCAAGAAACTAGGTTTTGGACATTATTAATTGTTATAACAACCTTATTAAAGTAAGAAACTTAAATTTTTGTTTTTTAATTAATACAAGGACATAAAAACAAATGTCTTAAGCCCTAAATCATCGACATAACTAATTAGGTTTTTTAGATGTAAGGAATTTTCCACAAAAATAGGAGTATTTTTTAAATAAAAAGTAGAAAAATATTTTTTTGAAATGATTAAAAATAAAAAAATAGGGATATTTTGAAGCTCTATCGGATGTTACTATTAAGAAATTCGAAATAAATTATTTTTACCCTCAAAGAAGTGATTAACCTGTATTTTGACTAGAAAAATGGATATAAAAACCTTAATAAGGTATAAAACGTTTTTTTTTTCCGTGCCGCCGTGAAGATAAGAAAACAAAAATGTTCTGCCTAGAATCGTTGAAATCTACTGCTGGGTTCATGAGATATGACTGATAACATAAACACATAGACACAGATATACACAAATACCCATTTTATAAAAATCGTATTTTTTGTTTTAGACACTACACAAAACATATCCAACGTATCTCTACAAATTTTTTTTTTTACCAATACAAAGCTTTTTTTATAGAAAAGCAATGCAAAGCTGAACTCAAATCGTTTTGCTTTCTCGTAGAGGAAGCTTTGCTATGAACAAAAAATCACATCTCGAAAAAGCATGTTATAAACACGTTTTATAAAGTTTAGACTCGAATTCCATCATTTTTGGAAAATTTCTATCTGTGTGTGTGTGTGAGTGTGTGTACGTGTATGTGTGTATATATGTAATCAGTTGTATTTCAAGATTCCCTTAACCGATATTGATCCAAAAGAGCGATATCTGTGTGTTTTTGGATTCCTATCATCGTTAAAAAAATCATATGGGTTTTGGCGTATTTTATTTAGATTTTATCGATTTTTCAAAATCAACTTTTTTAAAAAGTTGATTTTTAAGCTATTTATTATTATTTAAAGATATTTTACGATAGTAATTGTGAGAAATAATTCAATTTTACACAAAAATGTTTATTTAGTTAAAATTAGAAAAAATTAGTAGCTGAGTGTGCGTCGGAGTAAGTAGGAAATGTATATGATTAGTCATGTCGCCGGATCTCTTTGGCCGACTTTGATCCCGCAAGGCTATTTTCTTATTTCTGGATCCTATTTAAAAATCTATTTTTTCGAGAAATTTGTTTTTTAAGTTAATAATTGTCATCATGGGATATTTTACGATAAAAGTTCTGAATTAACATTCAATTTTACACAAAAAAACGTACTTAGTTAAACTAAAAAAAAATTAGTAGCCGGGCGTTCGTGGGTGTAATTATAAAATTCATATAATCATTCATAACTCATGCAGGATTTGTTTGACTAATCTCTATTGCTGTCTTATGATATTTTCCGATAAATATTCTCTAATTCTTTTTTGTTTCTGGATACCAATTAGTTTATTTTGTATTTTGACGTTATTAATTTCCCAAAATTGATTTTTTTCTTAGAATGATTTTTTTGCAATCGAACGTTGTTTTAGAATATTTAGCGGCAGGAAATCTTAAAAATTAAAACTTTCCTGAAATTTTTTTTTTTTTTGTATTAATTTTGTAAAATCATTATTTTCGTAAAATATGGTTCTTTTGGACTGTAAACGTTGTCCAGAATATTTTGCAGTAGAAGATCTTGTGTAGTTAATTTCTTAAATAAGATCGTTTTTTTATTTAGAAAAAAAGAAAACGTATAGGGGTGTCTGTTAAACTGAAAAAGAACACGTTTATCACGAAGCTTTGTGCGAATAATTTGGCAGCGATTTTTTAAATGTAATCTTAATAAGGTTTTTTTTTCTTCAATGATTTTTTAAGCCAAATAAAAGTACCATTTTTTTGTGGGAATTGTTTTATCTTACAGTTTATTTAACTAATAAAATTTTTTAGATTTTCTTAACCTAAACTAAAACTTGCTGTCTTCTTATAAACTGCTTATAAGCCCTAAACACCAATAATACTTTTGTCGACTGTAAATGTTGAAACAAGACAAATATTTATATCGGTCTTACAGTCACATTAATAAATAAACATTAATATTA
>JAPYYV010001192.1:0-25618 GCA_030522625.1 Copidosoma aretas
AGAATCCGTTATCGAAAATATGGGTTTTTGTTTGAAAAATACGACTTGACCTCAAAATGACCTTGAAAATTAAGGTCAAGGTCAAATTTAAGGTCACCATCCGTTGTCTCCTTCTGTACCTAACAATTTTTGTAAAGGTTATTTTTTGATAGGTGGCTATCCTGACGAGATATTCAGGTGCGAAGATTAAAATGGCCCACCCTGTATATATATATCTATGTGAGTGTATATGCATTTATGTATCTATGCATGTGTGAGTGTGTCTAATTCTGATCGATTTGCGTCGAAGAAAAGTTTCTAAAAAATATTCACGAGAATATTAAGTTTATACGTATAACCGTATACAAATATACAGTATCACGTGTGAGATATGTATGTATATGTCTGTTTACTTTTAAAATAATTAAAAATTGATCCCACGAACGATATAAAGTATGCAAAATACTAAAAAATAAGTTGTGTACTCACCACTTTGTATTTACGTATACGAAAGACGCATAGTATAAGAACTTGCTACATATATATACTACATATACATATTTATATTATTTGGTAAACTTCAAAGGGAAACGGATTCTGGTAGCTTATCATCTTAGAATAAAACAAGCCCACAGACTAAAAAATTGGATGAAAATTCGCGGGAAGCACGAATTTTGATAATTTTTCGGGCTTTCTGGACCGTTGTGCGCTGCCGAGGTCACCGATGACAGCCAGAGGTACATCGCACTAGTTGGAGTGCTCACTGGACTGGCGCGGCAGTGTCGGAGCTGTCCGACATTATCGCCAAGCCTCCTTCGACGGACCGATTCAAGACCGTCAAAGAGGCTATACTGACGCGTTTCCAGGACTCAGCCGACTCCCAACTGCGTAAGCTGTTCGGACAGCTGCAACTAGCAGACGCCAAGCAACCTCAACTCTTACGCCAGATGAAGCTTATGGCCGCCAGCAAGGTGGGGAACGATATTCTAAAAATTAGATGGCTTGATCTTCTCCCTTCGCAGATCAGCAACATGCTCCGGATCATGCAAGCAGCCATCCTGGACGAGCTAAGTGCCAAGCGTGTACGCAATCGCCAACCCACCGGCACCGACGACGGCCCCCGTTGCGCCCAGCCTGGCCTAAGAGGTGGCCGACACACGGAGACTGCTTAGTCATCTGCTCACGGAAAAACAGCGGCCGCCCTCTTGAAGCCGCTCAAGGTCACGTTCCCGAGGCCGCAGCAATCAACGGGCCGACCCCACAGCTCACCCGGACTGGTGCTGGTTCCATTAGGAGTTCGGGTCAGATGCCCAGAACTGTCGCACACCATGTGCTTTCTCGACCTTGAATCCGGGAAACCAATAAAGCCCCCTCTGGCTCAGGCGGCAGAGGTGAGCGACCACGGTCTCTCAGAGAATCGCCTCCATTTCTACGATCGTGAGTCCCGGATACGCTTCCTGGGCAACTCCGGCTCCGTCATCTCGCTTATTTCCAAGGACCTCATCAAGGGCCGGGAATTATAATGCCGCCGCTGACGCTCTCGGCTGCAAACGCTTCGCCGATGCCACCTACGGTACCCACATCCTGTCACTCGAGCTTGGCCTCCGACGAGCAGCGACGTGGAATTTCACCGTGGCAGACACCCAGGTCACCATCATCGGTGCTAACTTCCTTGCGCACCATGGCTATCTGGTTGATGTCAACGGCAACCGCCTCATTGACCCGACAGCCAATCTCTTTTCGCTCGGTTCCCTAGCTCCGGCAGCCGTCCACAGCGTGTCGGTAGTGACATCTCCAGCCCAGGCACCCCCGGGAGACCTCGGTTGCCACTACACAGAGCTCCTCGCAGAGTACGCTGATGTCTGCTCCCCAGAGGCCACCACAGCAGTGCTTCCTGACCTGCTGGTGCACCACACCATCCACACGACAGGCCCGCCGGTCTTCGAACGACCTCGACGCCTACTCGGGCCCCGTCTGCAGGCATCCAAGGCGGAGATTGGACGTCTTCTGAAGCAAGGCATTGTTCGCCTGTCGTCCAGCCAGGGGGCCAGCCCTCTCCAGCTCGTCGAGAAATCCAGCGGGGGTTGGAGAGTCACCGGAGACTACCGGCGTCTGAAAGCCTGTGCTACCCCAGACCACTACCCACTGCCAATCATTGACGATCTGTTACAGGAGGCGTCCGGTAAGGTTTTCTCTGTCTTAGACTTAAGAAAAGCCTTCTACCAGATCCCTATAACCCAAGAGGACATCCCGAAGACTGCAATCACGACACTGTTCGGCCTCTTAGAGTTTACGGGGTCCTCTATGGCTCTTCGCAACGCCGTGCAGTCGCTTCAGCGGCCGATGGACCACGTCCTACGCAAACTTCCTTTTGCAATAGGCTACCTTGACGATATTTTCATGGCCTCTGAGGACCACAAGCCACATCTCCAGAATCTGCGTCAGCTTTTTGACGTCCTGCGCAAAGCGAAGCTCCGGGTCAATCCACAGAAGTACGCCCTGGGTCAACATCAGGTCGACTACCTGGGATACTCTGTGTCTGCTGACGGCGTCCGCCCCCCGGCATGTAAAATCCAAAACATCCAAAAGTTTCTGAAACCAGAGAATTCTTCCAAGCTCCAGCGTTTTTTGGAAATGTTAAATTTTTACAGACGCTGTATTCCCGGAGCAGCCCACGCCATGGCGCCACTCAACAACTTGCTAAAGGATCTACTGCCTAGAAGCAAGAATGCCTTGCTCGCCTGGACTGCCAAAGCCGTTGCTACTTTCCTGCAGAGTAAGGAGGCCCTAGCAAATGTGGTTACGACCACTTTCCTAAGGCCGGACGCCCCGATCGCCTTGAGGACCGATGCCTCCGACACCGCCATCGGCGCAACCCTGGAGCAAGAATACCTGCGTGGGACCTGGCGGCCGCTTGGTTTCTTCTCGAGAAAACTTTCCGAGACCGAGAAAGGATACGCCACCTACGATAAGGAGCTCCTTGCTATCTACGCCGCAGTCAAGGTTTTCGAACGAGTGATCGAGGGGCGAGCTTTCACCGTCTTCACGGACCATAAGCCGCTCACTTTCGCGGGCTGCCAGCGCTCGGACAGAGCCTCAGCGCGACAAGTCCGGCAGCTCGACTACATCCTCCAACACCAGGTAACACTCTCGCATGTCAAAGGAGAACACAACGTGGTGGCCGACGCCCTCTCGCATATCAACGCCGTAGCCATGCCCTCCGTCCTCGAGCCCAAGGTCATAGCCAGCGCCCAAACTGACGAAAACGAGCTCCAACACCTGCTGGACGACCCTTGTCTCGACCTACAGCCGCTCACCATCGATGGCCACCGCAAATGCTGCGACATATCCACAGGTAACGTGAGGCCGTACCTACTTGAGAGTCTCCGCAGGACTGCGTTCGAGGTTCTACATAATCTAGGGCATCCTAGCGTCAGAGCGCCAGCCCGCCTCATCGCGGAGAAATTCACATGGCCAAAGATGCGCAAGGATGCTACGTACTGAGCCCAGCGGGGCGAGCCCTGTCAACGTGCCAAAGTCAGCCGGCATAACCGCTCAGTGCTGGGTGATTTCGACACGCTGGACGGTCGTTTTGACCACATCCACGTCAACCTGGTGAAGCTCCCGCTTACCAAGGAATTCCAGTACTACTTAACTATCATCGGCAGGTTTTCCCGATGGCCAGTCGAGGTGCCAATTCCAGACCAGCAAGCCCTGACGGTCGCCAGGGCCCTCTACGATAGCTGGATCGCTTGCTATGGAACGCCGCTCATCATTACCTCGGACCAAGAAGCCCAGTTTGAATCAGCCCTACTCACAGAGCTGGCCTAGATGATTGGCTCGAGCTGCATCAAGACTGCGCCCTACCACTCTCAGTCGAACGGGATGGTAAAACGTTTTCACCGCACCTTCAAATCCGGACTGATGTGCTGCCCTGACACCCCCTGGCCAGACGCACTGCCCTCGGTGCTCTTAGGGCTCCGAACATCTTACAAGGAAGACCTACAAGCGTCACCGGCCGAGATGCTGTACGGCACGACACTCAGGGTGCCGGGCGAGTTTTTCACCGTCCAGAGCCGCCCAGCTATCAACCCGCCTTCTTTCGTCCAAGGCCAACGCCGCCTTACTCAGGCCATAAAGCCTGTCCAGGCTTCAAGGCACTTACCTCTGCCAAAGCCTTTTGTCTTCAACGACCTGCAGCGGTGCTCTCACGTTTTCCTGCGCATTGACACAATCCGGAGGCCACTGTACCGTTCCATACACCGGGCCATACAAGGTCATCCGGCGCGTCAAAGAGCGCAACTTCACCATCGATGTCAACGGCAACCCCCGCACGGTCTCGACGGACACGCTGAAGCCGGCCTACCTCGAGGCAGCCAACCTCTCCGTCACCGAACGTAACAGCGCTGCGCCCTTACAGCAAACGGGACCACCACCACCCACAGGACCAGCGACGCCACCGTTCACACGTCCGGCGACTCAAGCTCTACCAGCAGCTGTCAACAACCCCGGAAAGCGAGCTCCACAACCGGTGCCTGCACCTAGCTCACTGTCAATGCCTTGTCCCGCGCCGCCGGCCACGCAGGCCACGCCCGGAACGGCGGCTGTACCACCCAAGGTTAAACGGGTATCGTTCTGCTCGCCTCCGGCGAAGCACACTGGAGGGGGAGTCCCTGTGGCGACACCCGCTGGCCGAAGCTTAAAACAAGCTTCGCGCCGCAAGCAACAGCTCATCCCGCGAGCGCTGTGGTAGCGCGCCCCAGCGGAGAAAGCCGGAAGGCCTCTCGAGCGTCCTCCCGCTCGGATGGCACACGGAGCGCCTCTCTCGCCTCTCGACCAGCGTGGATAACGGCACGCACACCTCGTCTGCTTCAAATCTCGACTATTCTTTTTTTTACCTTAATATTAGCTTGTATCAATAAATGTGAAGTGAGTGCAACTGCTGTCTTTCCTTTCACGACCTTCACTTTACCTCCGTCATCCTGCGAGCATCGGGGACTGGCTCACCCGCGACAATCCCTAAATATATATGCATATATATCTTATTATATATACACACATATATATATATATATATATAGTGATAAGGAATAAAAGTCTTCCATCCGCCTCACCCCCCTCCACTCAGCCCCTCTCGAATAACGGGTAAATTAGTTATATTTTAACGTGTTTTGAGTGATCATGATTAGTTTGTGCCCCCCTCAACCCCCTCACCGCCCCCTTCAGGCCCCCTTAAAAATTAAATCGTTCTCTCCGTGATTCCAAGTACAAATCATTTTACAATTTTCTGTTGGCCTTTCTTCGACCCCTCAATCCTCCTCATCCCCCTCGCCACTTCTCAAGAACTTAGAAAATTTTCAGGCTTTGTGGACCCCCTAAAAACTTCGAAATTTTTCAGGATTTGTCAACCCCTCTCAACAACTAAGATAATCTTCAGGATTTAATTACCCCCCTCCCCCTTCAAAACATAGAAATTTTGACCTGTTGCTTATTTTTATAAGAAAATATGGCCAAAGTCACCCGAAAGAAACTGTATCGCTAAACTCAGCCGAGAACAGACAAGTCATTTTGATTACAGACGAACCATCTCACGAAAGCCCTCTAACATCGTCCAATATTGCCGAAAACAACCAGATGAAGTCAAAGCCGATCCTTTACATCCACTTGTAATTTTTTTTTTCCGCACAACTTATTTAATAAATAGACAGATGCAGAACATTAAAACAGACTGTTAGTGAGTAAAGTTATGAAAAGATAACGGCAGAACCGTACGCTCTAGCTCAATACATAATAAAATACGGTACAACACAAGTACCTACAACCAAATAACCAGATACACTTGCACGCTTATAATATCTATTGATGGATCATTAATTCATTAAAGAAGATATAAACAGAATATTTTATTCGATTTTGGAATTGAGTACATGCGATAGTAACAATTCCTAGAGTAATAGAGCAGACCTACCGATTTATGCAGATGGTGCAAAAAAAACAGGCGTTTGCAAACCATATTTTGCTAAAATCTAGCAAACTATATCTTAACAGTTATAAGCTAAGATTTTCTAATCGCACACAATATCTTATTAATACAAAATATCATTAGCAATATAATTATGTGTGTAATACTTTCTCTTAAGGTGTATTCTAATTATAATTATAATGTAAATAGACAAGGTTGGCTGGATAGCACATGCTTCTGACAACGTAAAAAAATAATCAGATGTCATGACAACTGATCTCTATATTTGTAAAAAAGAAAACAATTGTCTTAAGCAATGTTCTACTACTACGTCAAGAATAGTTAAGTTGGCTCTTCTGAGGCGGTAAATAAAACATTCACGTCAGTTATAATGGTGATTATACACATACTAGACGAACCGTAAAATTCAGCTAAATACGGAATTCAAATAAAATAAAACCCCAGCACCGACAACCAAACGACCAAATAGAATTACCCGCTCTAACTGTTCCTCAATTATTAATTTACTTAGTAATTCAGAATGTAAGCAGTAGTCTATTGTGTTTCGGGATAACGTACACAGTATAATCATTCATTATAACAACAATCGGACAGATCAGCCGAAAAGTTTCTGTATAGAAAGTTTATTAATATCTTTCTTTTCCTTCATAGTTATACAGAATTTTTCATTTGTCCCGAATTGAAAGTAAAATGTCTAAAAAAAATTTAATTTACACTATATATAAAAAATATGTGATATATGTAAATGAATTTACTAATGTCTAATTCATATAGTCTACTATAAACGTTACTTCATTAATTATTTTGGATTTTTTAATGTTGAAAATTTTCTAACGACACTGAACTTTTAATTTCGTAAAAAACATTTTTTAAACAGATCTAACGCCTGACCTTGTTCATACAATCCATGTACCATGTTGACTTAACCAAGAGCTACCTCTATGAGTCATTACCTCTTTTCTTATAAATTTGTTGAATTCTTTTTAATACAAATAATGAACCATCCAACAACTAAAATAATAATTTTTTCGAAACATTAAAAAAATTGAGTAAAATTAAAGAAAATAAAGTACATTCGACAAGAACAACCTATTACAGAAATGGGGCACAGCTACCGATTCATGCAGATGATGCAAAGAAATAGGCATTTGCAAACCATTATTGTGCTGAAATCTAGCAAACTATATCCGAACAGTGGTCAGCCAAGATCTTCCAATCGGGACCGATGGCTTTTTAATACAAAATATGATTACTAATATGATTCTGTCCACTATACTTACTGTAAAGGTGTATTATACTTTTGATTGTAAAGGTGCTTCTGCGAAAGAAGTTAAGACGTCATAAGTAGGTTATTTAATAAGTCAAAGACCGCTAATTGCATCGAAGTCCCTATTTATCTACCTTAATCTAAAAAATTGGGATATATTTGACAATGCTGTTTTCAAATTAGAGTTAACCTATTATAGTGCAATCGGAATTCAACTTATATTTGTACATGTAATTATTGAATTACACATTAAAACCCTTACTGTATTACAATAAAAATCGTAAGCCTTCATATGGTGCCTCACATAAAATAGATGAGAATGGAAAAATTACAAATAGACTGTAGAATATTAGTAGTATTAGAAGTATTAGAAGTGTAGTGGCGGAAAATCATTTTTTTTTGTTTAAACGCAATGCAGACGTATATAATGTTTTAAAAATTATATTGCGAGTATTTACGAAAGAATTGTATTTTATTAAGTAATTGTAATGATGTTATCTTACAGATAACATACAGTTGATATCTTATTATTTAAAACATTCTTTATTTATTGCAACAAAAAACTAATATACGCAATACACATGACAGCAGCTAATGTTTGTGTAAAAAAGCATATAAGTGTTTATGATGGTGCTAACACATAGCGAATAATCCACAGCGCTATATCGTTGGTGGTATAGTTATATTTTAAATTATAATATTTGGTAATTAAATGTAGTTTCAAAATGTATTATAAGATTGAATTAAATAATTATATTATCTTGCGTTAAAATTTTAATAAAAATCATCTAGTGGTACAGCTCAATCTGAAATTTGGTATTATTTAATGTAAATAAATGCTATGTAAGTGAAAAATTTAATTATCAACCAATGAAATATTTTTGAAAGAATTATATTGAATGTTAATAACATAACTAACAAAAAGTATTTCGCATGGATAATCAAATGATAATGAAAGATTGTAGTTGTTAAAATTTGTTGAAAATAAATTGGAAAATAGTGTACAAATTAAAATAAGAACTATTTATTTATTTAAAAATGACTAAATAATAATATAAAAGATATATTTTGATATACAAACATTAATTAACTTTTAGAAAATCTGCAAATAACATCAATTTTTTCATAGTAGCCGAAAAATTTAATTGAAACAGAATGTTAAAAATAAAAAATTTTCTGGAAATTCTAATAAACTGTAAAAGCAGTACGGGGAAACATTGTGCATAATTCGTCGTAGAAACAATACAAAGACTTATAAGCAGTTGCAAAATTATTCCTTCAAAAATATAGTGCTCGAAACATTCTGTTCTTTTGTTTAAGGTCTAAATTATGATGAACAAAATTAATAGTAATCTTTTTTTAATAAAAGGTATTTCCGCAACAAGTGGTCCCACAATAACTTTTTTTTATAAGTTTTGCAGAAAAATTTTAGTAATTCGATGAAATTAGGACAATTGTCTAGTTGTAATGAAACAAAGAGATGATAGTTCAATAAAAAAAAAGACAATAATCTAATTTGAATGAAACTAAGAGATAAAAAACATGCAATTAAGCTTTATATCATTTATATTACAAAATGTTAGTTTAATAGAATATGATCATAAATTTCATAATTGGACAATGAGGCATATGATTATGTTAGTATGTCAAATCGAATACGGTAATGTACGATTCTTTAAGAAATTTTCGAACATATTGAGACTTTAAAGTTTTTTTAGTTGTAAATTATATTGTTCGCGAGCCATCTAGCAGATCGAGTAAAGTTTATGACTTCTACTTATACATAATGTAAACTGTTTTTTATAACTTTCAAGTAGTGATCAGTAAGTCTACAGTTTGTACCATAACTTTATAGTTGTCTGTCTGTGGCTGACCCACTATCAACGTCTTTATTTTCTTGTCATTTACGTATTTCTTGCTCTTTCACTCTAAAAATTTGTGGAGGTGTAGTTCGAGTGTTGCTATTTTGATTTAAATAAATTTGATTTTTCTTACCTATGGCAAATTCAAGAGAGACGACAAATAGTACAAAGACATATTTCAATCCAAATTAAAGGATTTGAGCAAAAAATATTAGGACTATCATGATAAGGTCAAAATCTGTAGATTTTCATTTTTTAAATATTTTTTTTAGATTTTTCACAGTCTGTACTAGCGAGATCCACACAGTGTGCTCAAGCGAAAAATGTACCGCACCCGCGAGTTGGCTCGACCTCGCTGGACGCACCCATTTACGGAAGCTAGAGGCAGGCAAGGTAGGCATGGATTTAGGAATAAAAAAGGAGAGAAAAAGGGAAAATTATAGATTCAGATTTACAAATATCATGTTAGGTTTAATTGCAAATATACCAGGATATATATGACACATTAAGGAAAGGGTTAGCCTGAAAATAGGCATAAAAAAGGAGATAAATTTACTTTTTGCAACACAACAAAAATGGACTAGAGCAGGTAGCCTTTTTATGGCTAATCCAATAATTAACAGACTACATTGAAAAAAAAAAACAAATTACAAAATAGGCGGAGAAGACTTAGTATATGAGACTGTTAAGGATTAAAAACAATAGGATATATAAAAACAGCTACGAAGAAAAATAAACTTGATAAAATCAAAGATAATTTTACGGAAAAAAAGAGGACTTTTTGATAATCATAAAGTACAGAAAAACTATTTCGTAATTAACAAGTCAATCATCTGTAAAATGTAAAAAAAGCAGAAAAAGAAAAATGAAGAAAAAAAAAAAGATGTAGGTGAGTTCAGATGGTTTTAAGTGATGGACTTTGGATCTGTAATAGAAAAAAAGCACATTTTACTATGTAAAGAGGAAAAAAATAAATAAATAAAAAAATAATGTTAGTCAGAAATATAGGATTGAAACATAATAGAGGAATATGCAGAAAATAGATGATTCATGTAAAAGTATAGGATATTTATGTAGATAAATAAGGCACAACAGTGAAGATAAAAAGTAAAAAAATATGTTATGTGTTCTAAATTATAATATTATGTAAATGTAAAAAGAAATTCTAACATGTTGTTGTATGTTTTATCAATTACAGAAGTTACTCTATCGAAAATATTATAAGTTGTAATATAGGAGGATAATAATTCGTAATAGTTGTAAAACAAAAAAAGGAGATGTAGAAATATATATAATTCTTAATATTAAATGAAGAAATAATTAAATAAAAAATTTACCTTAAAAAATATAGGGGAAGAATTTTAAAATTATATGTCATTATAAGCTAATAACCATAATTGATTTTAAAATGTTCAAAAATAACAAAAAAGGCTCATAACCGTTTCTATAATGATAATGATTGCGTAAATATTGTTTACATATACATATGTATCAATATTAACTGTAAATACCAATCAGAGTGATTATCAGTATAAAATTATTAACAATTATTTGATTAATTAGTATACGCATTTCACATATTGACTTTGGTCGTTTGAATTATTAGCAAATTTTTATGAGATCGCTTTGGTTATCTATGTTTGTACGCATGTATGTGTATTAAATAGTACATTTTTGTATTTAGTATTAAAACATAAAAATAAAAATGATAAATCATGAAGATTGGCACGCAGAGCGCGCAGATGGCAAAGCACCACTAGTATATAAGTCATTCTGGCAAAACTTGCACTATTGGTGTCCTGGTTTCGTGCGCAGAATTATGATTGAAATAGGTAAGCCTATGGGTGCCAAAGTACGTGTAGTGTTAATGATCAACTGTTTCATGCAAGTAAACCAAAGATTAAAGTGTACACTTTGAGCTACAGGTCATTAAAGGGTCAAAATCTCAGTTCTGTAACCTGTCAAAATCGAAAATTACGCTATAATACGTGATGGTGAGCAACAATAAGCAAAGTGAACGCTCTCTTGTGTTGGATGTCTCAAATTATGGCCCCTTAACTTTTTGTCCTACAATTTAGGTAAAAAAGTTTGCTTCGACATTGATAGCATTTTTCAATTACTGTACACCAATCATAAACCTTTAAAACCACTGGCTTTCATAATTTTAATGTCAAGCTACTATTTACACACGACAGAACGACCAAAAATACGACGATCTATTAACACGAGCTGTTTCATTGATCGAAAATTACCTTATTCAAAAACTCGGTCAGTTCTGTAACCATAAGAAGTCACTACTTGGCTACATATTTCCCTTTCAAAGATTCGATTTTTTTTTAAGGTTACAGTTACATCAAGTGCTATTTTTGCGGAGAATCCATAATATTTAATCGCAAAGAAGTAAGAGAACTTTCAAGACAAAATGTCAGTTCTGTAACTATTAGATCCGTAACCGCACTATTTTAAATAGATAAAAAAAAATTGCTTGAAGCTTTTTTCGTGCTCTGCACCAGGAAAAGGTGTTTTTAATGGTGTGGAAAATTATGCTTGACGCAATCAAACTACACGATTATAGTCCGGCGCTTGTGATGTACCTAAATGTGTTTAGTAATGTCGAGTTAATGAATTTTTCACTGCAGGATCTAATTATTATTACAACAAATTTTTTTCTTATACATTAACTAAAAGTAAGAAGAATTTGACTCTTGACATTTTTCTCTCAAATAAATAGTTTTGGATTAAAAAATTCGCAAAGTTTGAAAATTTGCATACAACTCATATTTTATCAAACTTTTAAAATTTTTCACTCGAATACTATTGATTTTAGAGGAAAATTTCAAGAAATATTTTGTCTCTATTTTTGTCCAGAAAATACGGAAAAAGATTTTTTTTTGTCAAAAAGTCATTTTTTAGGTAACCTGGTAGAAGGCTGGTGACTAAAACAGTACCTGTAGCAATTCCAGATCTGAAACTATTTAGCATCGATTTCTGATGCTGTTATGATAATATGTAACGCCAAATAGTTTGGAAAAATTTATTTCTGAAATCCGAAAATTGTGGATGCAAATAATGCAAGGTTCGGCGGAATCACCCATACATATATATATATATATATATATATATATAAATATATATATATTGTCAGTTACTGAATATCTTCCGCCTTTCTTATCCTCATCACCCCCCCTCAGCCCCTCATTAAATCACGAGTAAATTCATTGTATTTCTACGTGCTTTAAGTGATTGTCATTTGTTTGTGCCACCCTAAGATCTTATCTCCCCTCACTTGATATCAAACACTAGGAAAGTATTCACGATTTGTTGACCCCCCCTCAAAAACTTAGAAAATTCTTAGGATTTGTTGACCCCTAAAAACTTAGAAGTTCTCACCCAATGCTTATTTTCATAGACATAGATGGCCGAGGTCACGCAAAAGACACTTTATTGCCGAAATCAGTCAAAAACAGACGAAAAATTCCAATTACAGTTGCACCACCTCACAAAAGTCCTCTAACATCGTCTTACTTTTCCGAAAACAACAGGATGCAGCCAAAGCCGCTCCTTTATATCCGCTCGGCATTTTTATTTTTCCTGCACCACTTATTTAACAAAAAGATGGATGCGGAACAATAAAACGGATTCTTAGTGATAAAAGTTATGAAATAGATAACGGCAGACCCGTACGCTCTAGCTCAACATGAAATTAAAATATGATACAACTCAAGTACCTACAACCAAATAACCAAATTGACTCGCACGCTCACAATGTTTACTGATAGATCATTCGTTTACTAATTAAGGGTATGAACAAATGATTTTATTCAATTTTAAATTACAGTACATGTGACAATAACAACCTATTACAGGAATGGGGCAGAACAACCGATTCATGCAGATGGGGCAAAAAAAAACTTGTTTAACTATTTTTTAATATAAATTATTGAACTATCCAACAATTATTTGGATAGGTTTTTTCAAATATTGAAAACATTGGTCTCAGTTGCAGCTTTTCTCAATATTTTGTAATATTAATAGATATAAATATCTCACTTATTTTATTGATTAGTAACTTTGAAATAAATAAATAATTCTTTATATAATTTGTACCCTTTTTCAATTTTTTTTTTTTAATTTTGCTAATAAAAATCATCACTTATAATTTGTTTGAAAATTAGATTTTCATTCAGTTAGTTATTTTACTAACGTTGTAGAATATTCTTTTACAAATATTTTACTCGTTGATAATTTAATTTTTAACTTACTTGACATTTATTTACATTTAATACTAACCCATTTAAGATTAAGCAGTACTACTAGATGATTATTAGTATACTATCACGCAAAATAATTCATTTTTTCATTCAATATAATGGTTTTTTGAAAAGATACTACATTACTAAATATCCTAATTCGAACTATAATTACACCACCATGGATACACCGTTGTGGGCTATTTATTGGGCTTCAGTAAACAGTGGTACTAACTTGAAAATTTTTGTTTAATTTGGTATCACTGCTGTAAGAACCTATGTGTTATCACCATCATAAATATTTGTATCTTTTTTTTAAACAAACAATAATTGCTATCATGTATAATATGTATAATTGCTAAATTTGTTGTCGGTTGTATTAAGTAAAGAATGTTTTGAGTAATGAAATATTGACTGTATGTTATCTATATGATAACATCATTATAATAACCTAATAAGATATAATTCCTTTACAAATACTTGCATTATAATTCAAAAATATTCGATACGTCTGCACTCCGTTTGAACAAAAAAAAAATAATATTTTCTGCAACAACATCTCTTATACTACTGATTGATTAATATTCTACGGTTTATGAGTAATGTTTCCATTTTTATCTATATTTTTTAGGGTCCTATCTGGAAGCTTAGGATTTTTACTATAATACAGTATGTGTTTTAATGTGTAACTCATTGATTACGGTTACAAGTAAAAGATGTATTTGGGTTGTTTAATAATAGGTAGTTTCTAATTTAAAAACAATATTGACAAATATCTCCTAATCTTTAAGATTTAGCGGGGTAGAAAAGGACACCGATGCAATTAGCGGATTCTGACTTAATAAATAAACTACCGATGATATCTTATCTTATCTCGCTGAAGATCCTTAAAATATTTTTCATAATAAGTACAAATAAATTTCTAAATTTTATTAATAACTGCTGGTAACATGGCCGAACACACTACTGCGGAATCAGCCGTCTCGACTTATCCATGTGCTGAATCAACTGCATCTACATATATTATCCACCGATAACTTAATATATTAGTTGACAAGTTTTTTAAAACATTTTTTGATACAATAGTGACACTTTATTCTATACTTACTACACCTATATATCAAGTATATTGGTATTATATAAATACATAAATATGTATGTTGAATATAATACACGGAAAATATCGCTAAGATATTTTGTATAAAATTAACATTCTCGTAATTAGGACTCCTTAGCCAATTACATTTTTGCTATAGTTTGCTAGATTATAACGTAATTATAAATTGCAATTACATCATTTTCTTTCCACAATTTACATGAGTCGGATGATGTGTTGATTGGAACAAGATGTATTGCAAAATAAAAATTTGTCTGGATATCGTAATAAACTTTTAAACTAAACGGAAAAACATGTTGTATAATTCGTCGTGGAAGCAATACAAAGAGCCATAAGCAGTTGAAAAATTACTCCTTTAAAAATATAGAGCTTAAAATATAATATACTTCTGTTTTAAGTCATAGTTTTGTTTAAAAAAATTATCAATTACCTTTTTTTTTTAAAACGTATCTGCAACAATTGGTCGGACAGTAACTTTTATTCATTTAAATTTGTAAAAAAACTCGAGCAATGCAATTTAATTAAGGCAATTGTCTAATTGTAATAAAACTGGGAGATGAATAATATGCAATGAAGATCAAAATCGTTTTTATTGCAAAATTTTGGTTCAATGCCATAAAATCATTAATTTTATAAATAAATAATAAAACATACGATTATGTAAGTATGTCAAATCAAATACAGTAATGTACAATTCTTTAAGAAATTTTTAGAAAAAATTAAATTTGAATGTTTGTTGAGTTGCAAATTTCATGGTTCGTGAACTATGCAGCCGATAAAGTAAAGTTTATGACTTCTAATTATAAATAACGTTAACTATATTTTGATGAATTCAAAGCATAAATATAAACCGTTAAGTAGTAAAAAATCAATTTATATAACAAGGTTTTACCTAAAAAGCTAGGAAAATCTAAAGAAAAAACTGTATATCTATTAAAAATATAACTTTAAAAATATATTTATGATCATCATTTAACTGAACTTATAACTATAAGAACATTTTTTTACAAAAAGTAACTTTATCAGAGTCATCTGATTTTTGCAAAAAAAAAAATTTCTTTAGGTGCAGGTAAATTGAAGGACTCGCCAGATTTGCATACTAGATTATTAATTCTATTTATGTATAAATGAGCTAGATTTTTTATATTTAATTCAATATAATTACAAAAATCTTAGCTTTCTACTTCAGCTTTCTTGCTTAAGCTCAAAACTGCTTTGGCTGCCCATTGCACCCTACCTGCTGTTTTTTCTATATACCACGAAAATTTTCTTTTAAGAAGCATATAAATGGGTCCATGTCCTCTTTTAGAACTTTCATTGCTTCCAATCAAATTGAAACATATCTGTTTCTATCCTTCATGATTCATAATAACTAAGATTTTTTAAACAATTATAGTCAATACAATAAATTATTTTACTGATTTGTCGAATAATTGTTGTTAATTGAAAACTGATAAGAACTCTTTTTTTTATTTGAAGTTAGTATTGATACATATGCATATGGGGGTCATCCCTATGTGAATAATTTTTTGATTTCATCTTACTATAGTCCTAAATCGTTAGAGCATAAAGAAAAAATTTGTTTTTTAACTTCTAGCTCCTTAAATAAATAGTAATCTGTTTCCCACAACAGCCAAAGTTTAAAATGGAAAATAGCATGGGAAAAGTTCTCTTGTTCCTTTAGATTTTTTTAAAACCTTAGCCAACAAACATAATATAATAACAAGTTGATATTCTTCCAAGAAATTTGACGTTTTTTAAAAAAGGTTCCCTATGATTTATCGCTAAATCCACTCGTTCTGTAGTTATTCGAGGTAAAAGCTTAACCTTTAGTGTTATACGGTGACATTTACGATTTTTACACACTTTTTTCGGAAACTTTTCTTTTTTAAAAATTACCATTCACTTTAAATACTCATAGATCATCTATAGAAGCTATAACAAACATACTAATAATAATCGGATTTTTGAATAAATTTTATCACATCTATATCACATTAATATAGGATTATCTTTATACTTATATAAGTACAATAATTCCGTCGATATATATTGCATTTATGCTCATAACCTTTCTTTGGCACTATTTACTCATTTTATACAATATTTACCATTCTATTAGAAAAGCGTCTACAAATTTCTAGGGATTTCATGATATTTATTTCAGATAAAGAGACTCCTTACTGTTTAGAACATTTTGACTGCATAAATTATAATATTTTGTTATCATTAATAAAATTTTACTACTAGATGTTTTGTTAAAATTTGCGAATAAAATTTAAACAATTTATAACAGACTTAAAATTTGTCATATAAAAGTAATTTTTGTTTTTGTATGTATACTTTTTAAATTTTTTCTTATACTTATAGTTAGTGTAATTTTAGGTTATAAAATAATGTATTAAAGATGCAAACAGAATAAAATTTAACTTTAGACAAATCTCATCTTTTAAAAAGGTATTAGTATTATGAAAACAACTTTTGGTAAACAGCTCAAGATAAAAAAAAAAAATTAGATTGCATGATTAGTATTTATTAAAAAAACAAAGTTTCTTTGATTATTATTAAAGATCTTAATACAAGCATTATGAATAAAATAAACCAAAATACCTTTTTGGTCTTTCTACTGAAAGTAAATACCTTTATCTCCCGATGCCTTTTATAGCGCTTATGCTAAAACCAAATACACGTAATTAGTTAAGACTTTTTATATCATGTTTTCTTTTGAGAAATAATTTTTTAGTTTATTCTGCAACCTCTTATATTGATTGATATCTTCTTAATATAAAATTACACAAACAATTTTTTACATAACCATTGCTTTCCGTGCATATTCCCCTCATGGTTTACTGTGTCTTACTATAATATTACGCATGATTGTTATTCTGTTAGTGAAGATGACTACCTAAGATGAACAAGGTTATTTTAAAACTAACTGTTTATCGATCAATCAGCAACAATATGTGCTGAGTCAGATCACTCATGACAACTAAGAACTTCGTACGACTAAGAACATAGTTACATATGTTCTTCTGATCAGCTGTCTTTACTTATTGTCATAGCCTATATATAAATATATGTAAAACAAGGTGTGATAGTATATAGACATCAACCAAACATCAGCTTGCCCTGCTTTTTCTATAATAAATATTTAGAAAATATACATCGAAATTTTTTAACATTGCAAACATGAATATTAGATAGTCCACACGTAACAATCGATTCAAAATGGCGAAAAATGATGGCCCTGTCATTGGCTCTCACAATAGCTGCTTTGAAAGATGCCGAATTTCGAACTGCTGTGAATTTCGACGAATTTATAGATCAAGGTAATAAAATGAAAGGAAATGGTGATTTGTTCCCGGATACGATAAGAGCTATTCTTTGTGGTCTGTCAAACTGTGGAAAAACAAACAGATTGCTAGCTCTAATTACTCACCCCAACGGATTATGATTTAAGAATGTTCATCTGTTCTTGAAGTCGTTTAATCAGCCAAAGTATAAGTTTCTAGAACATTTATTAGAGCCCATTGATATTGTGCAATATTTTTCATTTAGCAAGCATGAATCAGTCATATCTTCAGATAAGGCAATGCCCAGCTACATAATTATATTTACCTGTAAGAAACATGATAATTTGCCTTTTTTTGCATGGGACGTGACGAGAGCGTTGACTGTTTCTATTTTTGCCAATTATACGCTTTAGTTTCCAAGCATTTAGTAAGAGATACTAAAAATCTTTAAGGACTAGGCCGACAAAATGTTATGCATTTAGAGCCCATCTGTAATGATCACATTACCACCAGAAATAATCTACAGTGAATTCCAAAAATTATGTCAAAAATTATTAGTGAGATGGGAAACATGGGTTTGTCGTAAAAGAGAACGACAAAAATGTAGAAAATAGTTGATATAGAGAAGGATTTCACTCTCTTGATATAAATATCACTCATACACAAGAAGTCTGTATTAGTCTCATGTCAACTATCAAGCAGTCAAAATTCGGATTGTGGATGCTATTGGGGAGAAAAAACGCATTTTTCAAGAGGTTTTTTATGCAACAAAAGCTGTTGGACGCAAGTGCAAATTTCTTAAGTTTGAAAGAGAGAATTCCGAGAAGCAGATAGGTGAATCTTTCAAGCCTATTACTGATCCACTCTGTACGATTATCTACGAAACAAGAAAGGAAAATGGTATGCCGCAAAAACTTGAATCTCCATTTAGAGATCCTTTAAAGCTTATTAAAGAAAAAAAAACATCAATGTCTTACTCAGCCAGCAGTAATAGTGATGATGATATTGCTTTTTAAGATAATACTATAAATGATAATGATACCGTTGTGGAAAAGACTATTTATGATCTTGATAATGATGAGGATAATAATAATAATGACGGTGATCATTATGATGATGATAATGATGATAATGATGATGATAATGATGTAGGGCTAGATGCGAATATAAGTTAACCCATTAATCCCTTCTTACAATTAGTTGATTGAAAGGAGTCAGAATTAGACCGGATTTATGAAATAAGGAAATAAAATGGACGATATATGCTTGGAAATTCACATATACATTCCAATAACACTAAAATTAGTATAAATCATCTAAATCATCCAATAACTGATTAGTTAAGGAAACTTCTCTTGAACAGCATCCTGATCAATTTCGCTTAACACCAGACAGTTACGATAAATACAATCGAATCTTGAAAACTTAAAGCGCGCATAATAGCGGATTCAATGAAAATGATACTATTCGTTTATTCAACAGTAAAAAATTTAATAAAGTTATCGCTCCGTTGTGTAATCTTACCCAAATAAAAAGCAAGAAAAAAGCTTGTTCCATGCTTTCATTTGAAATTGCTGAAATGAACACATAAGTAGATTACATTTATAGGAATAACCCTAACGAACTTGCCTTTTTACGATTACTGGTGTCAGAGACACCGTTGACGTATTTAAACGTACAACATCAGCGAAGTCTAAAGATTCAGGTCTTCCTGCAATAGGATTCCAGCTCACAACCGATGGTTACTTTGACTTGTAAAGTAAGATATTGTGGAAAGTTACAACAGCCATTCAGCCAATGATGCTGTAAATCGTACTGTTTACATATAGAAACAATATTTATATCTGATAAGCAGGATAAGATACGTACATTATTCAAAAATTTAAGTAACATTCTCGCAGATTCAATAGTAATTAGCAGCAAGAAATAACTACATTTAAGTAGATTTTGTTGATTAAAAGAATGGAGGGAGTAGTGCGAGAGATCTATAAACCTGCTGTACGCAACTACCAGCGGCAAAAGTATGATATTAAAGGCTTCGATGAAACATGGCAAGCTGATCATGTCAAGATGATACCTTATGTTCGTGAAAGAAGGAGTTATAGATATCTGCTTAGTCATAGATGTATTTTCTAAGTATGCATGGGCTGTGCCCGTACAGGGAATGACTGGCAAAAATGTGACTCCAGATATAAAGAATTTATTTATAGAAGAAAGAGTTCCAACGTATTTACAAACAGATCGTGGTATCAAGTCTTACAACGTGAAATCCCAAAGTCTTATGCAAAAGTATGAGATAAATTTTTACTCTGCTTACAGCAATCTCAAAGCTTCCATATGCAAGCGATTCAGTTGCATTTTTAAAATTGAATGTGGAAAGTGTTAAGTCTGCAAAGCAACTATAAGTGAACTCATATTGTACAAAAATTGCTTAAATTATATAACAATCGAAAAGAACGAACCATAGGCATATAACCAAAAGATTGTATTTGCAGATAGTCAAGTCCAAGTGCTACCAAAATTTAAATTTCACAGCATCAAATGAAAGCTAAAATTCAAAGTCAGTAATAAAAAGCGTGTAAGCAAAGCAAAAGAACGAATTGAAGAAAGGCTATATACCCAACTGGTTAGCAGACATTTTTACAATCATATAGGTAGCAGTAACTAATCAAATTTCGTACAATCTAAAGGACTATCGAGTTTAGCTTATTTCTGGAGGTTTCTATGAGCAGAAACCTCAGAGAACGAGGAATATAGATGTTTACCTCGTCGAGAAGGTTTTTTGAAGGCGTGGCAATCAAGTTTTTGTCAAGTAGTTGGGCTTCAACTGTACCCACAACAGTTGGATTACTTAAAATAAAGCATGAAAAATTTAAATAATTAAATATGATAAAAGTATAAGTATATTAAATGTAATTTACAAAATTTTGTGATAGAGTATTCAATGAACAGTCAAGATATAAAGATAAACTACTGTTATTTTATATTGAAATAAATTAGGCATAAAAAAGGTTTAAATCATTTTCATTATATGCAATAGTCGATTTGAACTGATTGACTGCTTCCAATAATACATTAACGAACTGTTCATTTTCTAAGATAGCTGAAGATACTTAGTTTGACAGAAATATTTGATATTTCTGTCATTCGGCGATGACTTTTGGTCCAAAGCTAGTATTCGCCTTTCTCAGCCTAGACATAATGGTGTTTCACTACAATCCTGTTAAGTCTTATTGTCGGCGTGAGGCCAGTGTTCGCAATTACTTTTTTTGCTGAGCGTTGCATGATCCATTGTAATACATGAAATTCCAGATATGATTAGCATATAGATGGATCTATCTCTCTAAATGTGTATGTCTGTGTTTGTGCGTTGTTACAAAGAATAATTTTGATATCATATATACCTAGACCACTTACACGGAGAAAAGGTAGGTGACGCAAACTTGTTTGAAGGCTATAGTTGGTAGAGTTTAGTCTTATTCGGACCTCCGCTTGAAAACAGAATGAGCTCTTCTGGCTGCGACACTTCCTGATATAGAGCTGCCTCCTATCACAATTGGTGGCTTAACGGTGGCACCCCCTTTCCAGCTTCCTGATTATTTGTTTTCTTATTGGCTGCTTCTATCTTCATTATGCAATCATGGCCCCATAGTATGAGGTCTGTGCTACCAAGTGGTAGGTAGCACTTGTCATCATGTGCACTTAGCGCGATTTTCGTTTTTTTTTAGTAAACAACTAGTGGTTATAAGATCTAATAGTTGTCTGTACTTGAATCATAATGCTTTTTTATTAAAGCAGTTAATGAATCCTTTAAAATTTATTGTAGCCTAGACTATATTTCTTTTGATACCTTTGGCTTTTTTCAATAGTTTCTTATCTTGTATCTCCACACTATACAATTTACTTCGTAATTTTATAAATTTTAGCTTGATTTTTTCATTGTATTCGTTCTTTATAGTGCCAACAATTTTTATTGTCTAGAGGTATGTTAGACTCATCATTAGCAGAATAGTCTGATGTATAATACTCGTTAATATTCTCACGTATAACCTTATCAATATTGATTTCCCTTGTCTCATATACAAGATTATCGATTTATGTATCCAAAAGTTTGTGCTGGTCTCCTTATTCTTTCTTAATAAAGTCGTGATAAAATCTGCATACAAGTGTCTTAGACAGGTCCAAGACACTTACTCCAATGAATATTGGATTTTTAATGCAGATGTTAATGTGTAACAACTGTATGGCTACAAGTTATTTCACAACTACGTCACAGCTATAAAAATTTGGTCGTGCTATGTATGCTTCTGCTCCATATCATCCCTTTTACTTGTAGACAAGCTGTACATTAACACGCATTCGCTCGTTTACCATCGTTTTACCATGGACGGCGTTAATAGATAACGTATACTGCATTGTCTCAAACTTGTTTTTTGCAATTTGACGCTTTGCACTATTGAGATTTATATATCCCTTGAGTAATGGTTTTTGACTTAATTGGTAAATTTTATGAATTTAAGTTGATTAAAAACTCTGGCAACTTGTTTCAGGGAATGATAGTAAAGAACATCGCAATTTTTGTTCTCCAGCGTAGTCATCAGCTTATCATGCTTCAATATCGGAGGCACTATATGCTTATCACAGAAAGGCAGGTCAAGTATGTAGCCCATCGAAATCATCTGCAATATTTAGAATACCTAATGGACTTACGTTCTGCGTCCATTTAAAACCACTCTAAGGTAGTGACTGAGTCATCGCTTAACCATACAAACGGTCTACATGATACATTAGGTATTTTCAATCTCCATCAGGTCGATAGCCCTCTCTCATATATTAATAAATTGCTTTTTTGAAATGGTTGGAGCAATGGCTGACTTTGCCTCGTACACTACGTTCTAGGAGCATTACCTTATAAATATCTGTCAATTATTCCAATTCAATCTAAATACATACAAAATTATTAGGATCTATACATAAGTAAAACGTTTACTTTAATTTTCTCTTTTGTATAATTCAACATAGTATCCCATGTCAAGCCAGGTATCTTATAATAGTAAGTTGGATCCAACTATTATTTTTCGAGACATTTCTATCTAAAGATCTCAAATACTTCGGCTAGTTGAAGAACATCTGTCTTCAGCGATAAGTTAGAATATTGCCCAAGTATTTCGATGTTAAATATATTCCAAACATTTTTGGCATGCTTATACTCATCATCAGATATGTAGGACTTATATTAGCTGCTGTAGAAATCATCTTAAGAAGATAGACTCTCCTCACCAAACTTCCAAAAAGAAGAGAAATAGTCGTATGGAAGGACTCCTTTTATTTTCAGCAAATTAATCTGGTCATGTATGTATTTATCATCCTCGGTAAATATTTTCTTGACTATGTTGAACTTTCACAGGTAAGATGTTAACTTATTTTAAGACGAGGCCAAAAAAGGAGTCGATAAAGCGAACGGTTAAGTCAGTTCCCTCAACAAATTTTGTTAAAGCTTTGTATTTTTCTTTCGTTTGCGGAAGAAGCTGCACTCGTCTGGGAAAGCATGTATCGACTCCTTTATAAATAGATGTGAATCGTAACCACTTAAGTTGTGAAAAATCACCAGTATCATTTTTGAGTCTTGATAATTGAGGTTACATGAGTAATGTGCGGGGCCACAATATCTGAAAATAGTACATAACTGATAAAGTTATATTGAAAATAGTATGATCACATTAGAAAAAAATGTTTAGTACTCACTTCCCCGTAGGATGGCAGTGGTCTCGAATCTTCTTGTGTTTCATGTCAAAAGGCTTATTGCAAATGTGGCAGAGAATGGCTTTGTCAAACTTGACTCTTTCTCCGAGTGTTAAGCTCAACATTGACCTCGGATTTTCATATAATTCTAGCAATTCGAAGGCAAATGAGTGAAGGTTACTTACAAACCACTTAGCTGGTGTTTCATCATCTTCATCACGTTGCCTGTAGCTCTTGTACTGCGATTTCCCATCATTATACCCGCATTTTATGAAAAATCCAATGCTAAATGCCTCATACTGTTGATTCGCATAAGCACTCTGTACAGGTTCCATTAATCATTCAAAATCTGCGTAAACTATCAAACGCACTCTATTTTTGTGAGTAATATTCTTGAACTTGAGTAGATTATCAATGTTTTTTTTTTGTGCAAGCGATAATCTACAGTGACTAACATTCTTGCCATCAGATTTGTGTGCTTTTAATTTCCCAGCAGTTCAAAAGAAGTGCAGGCAGCTATCCCATATATATGACTTGTGACTGCGAGCAGAATATCGTTCGTATGCTAAACAAGATAAATTCTTCATCTATACGTAGTATCGTTTATACTGCACATGTGAATCTTTTCTATTTTCATCATCATCCTTGTCTACGTAACTACTTATAACAAGCAGTAAATCGACATATTTATTCTTTTTCTGTGCAGTTACATGTCTAGGAAATACGCCATACGTATGACCTTTTTTCTATTAAAAGTAATAATTTTCTAATTGATCATTTCCTGTTTCAAACATTCCAATTCGTCTTGGATCAACGGGAAATTGAATGTTTCTAAAATTTAGCTAGTTTTCATACTGTATATATTTTGAAGTGTTGTTTGCATTTTTTTCTGCTGTATGTAATGCTGGCAGTATGGCCGATTCAAAGCATTGATTATTACTATTCCTCGCATTAACACATGCCAATTTTTTTTCACATATTCAGGTAAGTCGATAAAGAAACTACCTCTCATTAGATTACATTTATTGATGTTTAGCACAATATTGAGTATTGGTCGTAGAGACCATCTATACTCTTTTTTTTCAAAGTCTTTAACATCTTTAACAATAAGCTATTAAATATTAGGCATAATCCATTCATTCAGATGAGTCGTAGAGTAGATAATATTTTTATTTCGAATTAACACGTTCCAACTCAACATTTTCTACATAATTTTTAACTATTGCGTACTCTGCAGCTAATACTATGTTTATCTTCAAGCTATGTTGCTCTTCGAGAATCGTCTATACTTTTTAATGAATTGCCTCTTAGCATCATCCGCAAATTTACAAAGATATAAATGTTTTAAATTTGCAATCACAACTGTTCTAATACGATATTTAAAAGCACTGGTAACGACATCCATACTGATGGAGTTGTTGTCCACACCTGGTGCAGTAATTCCGGTACCTACAACATCTGACAAAAAATCACTCGGCTTATTTTTGAACTGATCTGCTGCTACCACCACTTCAGACTGAGTATCACTAAAGGCTGCTGGAAAATCTTCTGGCTCATTTTCAAACACTTTTACCGATTCCACGACTTAACAGCGATCTTGAAGCAGTTGTACAATATTTTTTACTTATTTTTACAGTAGCTTACAGTTTCTGTCTGTCTGCCACTGTTAAGGGTATTCAGTATATTATCTAGAATTGCCTTACCGACTCTCCTATTTATGATAATTATTGTTAATAACTAATTATCCACCTACTTAAACCCGAAATATCGAAAGGAGCCCTCAAGCTGGTACTTTGCAAAATCAATCAAGTCCACATTCGATGCAATCTGTTGCGAATCAAATAAGAAAAGTTATGCATTACGGAGGTTCCATGACCGTATCATTTTGGGGGTTCCAAGCAGGGTACTCTATTTTCAAGAATCTACATGGTATAAAAGTAATTGGTACACTTAAAAGTATCAAGCTGTATTAAATATTGCATATCATAGTATAAAATGTAAAAAAAAAACTTTTTTTTTAGGTCCACGAACGAAGCTGTCATACTCATTTCTGCTCTTAACTACAATATTACTTCACTTGCACTTTATAGTTCTCGTATTTTTCCACGTTTACCTCTATATTTCT
>JAPYYV010001193.1:0-25617 GCA_030522625.1 Copidosoma aretas
CAAAAGTGTGTTATGAATTTTCGAAGACCCACATTGTTTTTGCACAGCATTAAAGTTTATGGTCTTGCAAAGGTCTGTGCCAAGTTTGAGTTCATGGATTTCAGTTTAACGAGTTCTAGAAGTAATTTTGTAAAAAAATCTCGTGCCGTGTAAATAGACTAGCTGGCAGCAGACAATGCTAAGTTTTCTCCCATACATTTAGCATAGGAGTGACTCGCAGCTTTATTTACGTTTGCGTTCATATTTTACTTAAATATCTGAAAAGGCATATATTTTTTGATACGAGTGTCTTCCTTTAAACTTAAGCTATCGATGCAAATGTTTTTTTTTACTTCCCCAACATTTCAATCATATAATAACCATCGATCAAAGACTATGAGAGCCCTTTCTGCCCTATAAGCTTATGTTAAATATCGTCAAATGGTGCAGTTTCGGGAATTTTTTTCTTGGTGATTCGCGTGGAAAAAAATATTTAAAAAATTTATGTAGACGCCTTCTGTTTACAAGAATAACATATTTTTTTGCCAGCGTTTTCCAAAATTTCACATATTTCACCGGAACCTCCTTAAGATTGCCCATACATACAATCTAAAACTATTTGCTCCCCGTGCCGAAACTCACCCAATACCTTGGCTGGTAAATTAACAAATCAAAAGAGCCCGGTAGGCACGAGTTATTCGTTGAATAAATTAATTGTATACAATAAATATAGTTTGAATCTTATTAGATGTAAATAACCCATGTTACATCAATGGTAACAGCTTGTATATATATATATTTTGAATTTTAGTATTAATTACTTGTTACATGGTTGTCAAGTATGTTTAATTGTTAATAGAGAAAAAAAAACTCTGAACTCCAAACGTATGCAAAAATTCGTATTAGGAGCCATAAAAAATAAATTTTTAAAAGAAAAAAGCAAAAGTAGGGTTGTAATAAAAAAAAGGAATGCTAAATCTGTCATAAAAACGTCTACTACTTGGTTGGTATGGGATACAAGTAAGGTTGACTTCTAGGGAACTCGTGGCGACCTATCCCTATCGACCATAGTATCAGGCGCATTATACTATAGTTAAGTTGCGCGTGTTACACGAACGACGAGATTTTCTAGCCTGATCCTGGTAATAGCCACCAAGAGGTGATAAAGAGCGCCATGGCCATGCCAACTAAAGTACAATAATCAAATTATCAATACAAACAGAAAAAATGCTAATACTAAATGAAAACTACAGTGTGATCCTCATTTATATGTATGTATATATATATATATATGTGTATAAAAAACTTATGAAAGTTAATACTTGAATAGTAAGTCAAAACGATTGTGATGTGATGATGTGAGTGTATAACTAGGAAATTATGGGCTGAAATAAAAAAAATCATACGCTGAAAAACACGCTATGTAAGGGAGAAAAGGTTGAAGAAAATGACTTTTCTCTTTTTTTTTCAGACTTATGCCTATTTTAAACCCATAATATTTTGCATGGTTCAGAATCGTCTAATAACGATTCAAAGAAAAAAAAACATATCGCCAACAGGTGACCTTTCCTACCGGAAATAAACTTTTTTCTGCGTTATTCACTGCAGTGTGGTTCCACCTTTGATCTACTGGTCTAATTTATATTTAATAATCCAAAACGAAAACCTTAATCGAGCGCTAGAAGATGAAATGATAAAAATATTTTTGAAACTAGCGTAAGGTTATGATGACAATAGAAAGGACGATCAAACTCGTTCAATCGCTGGGGTGATAATGTGATTCCGGACAATGTATGCTGCTTCGCAACCCATTGAACGCAGCCTGATGCATAGCTTTTTACTGTTACTGCCATTATACCTTCACCCAAATAACAAAACACGGCTTCGTTATATACCAAAGCAGACGCCTTAAACCTATTAAAATCGAAATTGAGGGAGTGCCTAGACTTGTCGGACAAAAACAACACTTTTAGCACTCAGTTAGCACTATTGATAAACCATGGGACATTTGACTCCGTGGTTGACCGATCCATGTCTAATAGCGGTGTGCCACTATTTCCAAAAAGCTGTTGCATCAACCATCTGCTCCGGGCTATAAGGGATCTCTCGCCTCCACACAACCCTAAGCCTGTCGAATGCATTCTCGTATACCACTCGCTAACCATTCTCCTGAAATCAACGAAACACTTTTGGGTTCTCGCAGTTACAACATGAAGCCATGCATATGCATTTTGTGCCAATCACCAGGCTCTACGACTTCTATAAAATAACACCAAAATCTCTACGCTTAAAAAATGACGAATCTTTAATCACTGGTAGAGTCTATTCAATACATCAATGATATAACGGTGAGTACACCACACAAGCGACGTACCGTCCATTCACGACTTGCAACTATGGCACTTTTTATTAAAGCCTAACAATACTTAAGAAGGCTCTTCACCCAAATGAAAGTTGGGCACAGCATTGGAACTTACAGAAATTATTAAGTAAATGAATATGCACCTGTCTTCAAAATTTCAATATTGGTCATCGGGGAAAATTTCGAGAAAAAGCTTTTTAAACTTTGAATTTGTAATTCAGGACTTATGAGAGAGGAGAAGCGGAACTCGTAAGTCAGGACAGAGAGTAGAGGTAAGGGGAAGATTCGGGACTTTTAAAACTGACGGACGTACTTCTAAGTTACTACGCTACTCTTGGCTCTTCCCTCGGTCTTAAGTAATGATAGAAATAAATTCATAGTCCAATCTGTGTACTTATTTCGCATCCACCCAACCAACCACAAACTAACGTAACAGTGTATAATATTTTTTGATGATCTATCAGATGGCCCGAATAGAATTTCAAACATTTGTATGCAAGGACGCTTTTATAAAGCTGATATTTAAAACTCACTAATAAAGGAGATTGTTATATCCATAAGGAGGTATTTTATAAGTAAGAAAAAATTAATCTCATTAATATCCTATATCGCATTGCATATAATTTTAGTTAACGAATCATTACCATAAAAAATGACTTTCTCATCGGTTTTCCATCAAATTTTTAAGGTTCGCTGTATTTCTTAAACGATTTTACAGGGGGTCACTGTGTAAAATTTAAGAAAATATGTATTGTGCAAGAAGTGAGATGGCATAGGTAATACAAAAACATGTAAAAGCTTCCATTGCTTATAAACCACGCTATGAACGATTACATCCAACTTCTGGCACCTTACATATTTTAGAGAAATACACCAAACTTTGAAAATTTTAATGTGGATGAAAAACCGATGAGAAAGTCATTTTTTACGGGAATGTTTGTAAAAACTGAGATTGTACGCACACGCGATATCGAAAATTTATTAGATAACTATTTTCTCACTTATAAAGTACCCACATTTCGATATAACAATTCTCCTCATTATAGAGTTTTAAATGCCAGCTTCATAATTATTTAAAGTTTACCTACATAGCATGGTTCGTTTCTACAACGCTTCAGAAACCTTTACTTTGAACCATAGAAATGTTTGGTTATGGGCGTTGAGAGTGTTTCAGAGACGTTTCTGAATCTTTAAAATGTTCACCGTAAACAGTTGTACTTGAGACGTTTCTGACACGTTTCTGACACATTTCATTTGTTTCTCCGAGAACCGGAGATCGAAACTATAACGTATCAAAAACATGTCTGAAACACTTTAGAAACGTAACCAAATTTTGTGCAAATATTGACATCAATAAATGGAGTTTATCGATACCTAATAACATAAGAAACAGCTGCAATAATAATGAATTTAAAAAATAAAATGAAAAGAATCACTGTACCTCGAGCGAGAACTAGGACTGCCAGATCGAGGGGCGAACATCTTATCCACTTTGCCAGAGTGAATATGATGCGTCATATTTAATTCATGCCCGTATAAGGTACAAGTACCACGGATTTTTAATTTCGTTATTTCCAAATAAATCACAAAAATATGAAAATTTTATTTTTATTATTTACTAACTTTGTATCAATATTTTCATGTTTTATCATAACATTTCTTATCTTCAGCTTACTCTTGAGATTTTTTATTATATTCTACTTTGATACATATCAAGCTTACTTTTAAGACACATTTTGAAGTAATATTTACTTAGCGAGCTATTTAAAACATAAATCTAGATTATTCTGTTTATATTTGTACACTATGAAATTCTAGATAACGAGAAAAAATTACATAGTCCCTTATATGAACGTTAATAGATCGTGAGGTATCATATCTACTCTGGCGAAGTAGATATATTGTTCGCCTGTCGATCTGATCGTCCAATATTTGGATAAAATTAGCAGATTTTGGGCCAAAAATAAGATCAATGGAGAGCATGGGTTTCAAAGTTTTCTTTTGTTATATACAAGAGTCAGAAATAACATCCTATGTTTGAAGGCCGATCCGATGTCAGGCAGGCGGTCAACAAAATGGCAAAAATTGTACATCTTTTTTTCGCGTTTTCGCAAAAAATGTAAGAGATACAAAAAAAGTCACAAAAAAAATGCCTAACAAAAAGACAATTCAAAGCAGTTTTTTCAGGCCTCAATCGGTTAAGTAGTTTTCAAAAGATGGCAAAATGCCGCGTTTTTGACCATTTTTAAAACAATTTATAACTTGCCTCTATTGGATATTGAGATTCAAAATTTTAACAGAATGTGGATTTTATTGCTGTATATATATGCTGTAGAGCCTTCTTTAATCGCTATAACTTTCGATACGTGGCACAGATATTCAAAAATACAGTTTTGTTTTAGCTTCTGTGAAAGCCTCGTTGGAATCACCAAAAACAGTTTACTGCTTTACTTCCAGCATTCAAGTTAAATTATTATTGATCGACATATCTAACGAAAAAATGTTATTGGGCCCAATTGCAGAGACAGGTATCTTCTTTTTTAGCTTAAAAGTACTGAAAAAAAGTATGGTAAAGTTTTGATGCACAGGAGCCAAAAAAAAAGCATTTCAACTTTTCAGATGAACGTAAAGGACATGAACGGAAAGAACATTACGAGCTTTGAAGATGTAGTACAGCTCGTCGATACAATGTTGTCTGATTTTTTGCACACATTACACTATATCCTACCATATTCTTAAAGAAATAAGAATATTAAGTACCTTGAACAATTATACGCGACTCATGATTTAGGTGGGCAAAAGGAAAAAAAACTCGTGTCCTTGCACGATTCAAAATGTCAAGCCTTGGGTGGCACAAGAGTTTTGAATGAGGACCAATATCGGTACAGCTAATTGTTTGGCTTATACAGCGTAGCCCAGAAATCTATTATTGTATGGCGTTATTATGCTAAAGGGAGTTGTCAAGGCCTATGCGTTGCACCACTTTTGAAGTCAAGCCCTATGATAAAGCATTTGAACAAATGTATCCTAAGTATTGCATTTAAAGGAGAAACAATAAAAAAATGTAGCTTCATTTAAATTTTATTGTTTATATATGCCAGTTATGTGGCACATTTATTTGAATTTATTAAGACATACGTTCTTAAATTTATCTGGTAATTACTATATTTCATTCATCGTTTTTTATGCGTGATAGTGCAGTCTTTAACCATGCTCTTAAAATTGTCAAGCGTTTTAAATTGTATACGGTTAAATAGGAATTCCCAGGTGCAAAAACCGATATCATGCCAGTAGCCGAAAAATCTATTGAATTTATCTGACTCCCCTGGTTAAACAGTGCAAAAATTATGTGGGATTCTTATGTATTAGTGTATATAGCTGTGAAATGAATTCTATACGAACGTATCAGCTTTAGCCGATTGGTTATAATAATATTAATGAATATAAATGTTTTTAGACCTTTCCGCACTAAGTTCAGATATATTTAACTTCTTGGAGCCCACCTCCTTAACCCTGTCTCCGGCAAGTAATGACACCTAGACATGCAGTCGAGTGTCTGGAAGTGAAAATATATAATACTTCCTGGAGTGCACCACCTGGACATCATCTCCAGCAAGTAACGACACCTGGAAATGCAGTTGAGTATCTGGAAATTAAAATATATTTAACTTTCTGAAGCGCACCACCTGGTCAGTGTCTCCAGCAAGTACTGAGACCTGGACATCCAGTTGAATTTCTAGAAGTAAAAAACCTTTCATTTCCTGAAGCGCACCATCTAGACAAAGTCTCCAAAAAGTAATGACATCTGGACATCCAGTTAAGTTTCAAAAAGTTGAATATTTCTTTAATTCCTGTACATCATTATCTGCATGGACCGGTTCTTAGTTATTATCAAAAAGATACTGGCACTAATAAAAGTATTCTAAAAAAAAATATATATATCAAAACGTACTGTATCATGATATATCTTAAAGCAACTCTATGCAAAAGTTAAGCAGCTTGGTACTTAAGTTTGTTTTAGCATGATCGATATGGCATCAGCTTTGGAATCATGCGGACCGAGTTCAATTCCCTGATATGGCAAAATCTTCTTACAACTATAAATATTAATATATAATTATTGACTCGCAGTATTTAAATAGAAAACAATAAAAATCCATGTTTGATTTTAAAACTAAGTTAACCCTTGTTACATGGAATTACGTTCAATATGGTGATCGAGAAATTAATGCACAGCGAGTGAGGTTAATGGTTCTTTATTTAAATAGAGACCGAGGAAAGAGCCAAGTGTGAGTCGCCAACTGGAGCGGATACGTCTGCTTTTTTCGAGCGTCGGGTCTAGTCTCTCTTCCTTCACCTGACTCACTCACCCCTTGCCTATCCTGTACTCCCCGTCCGAGAGGGTCCCTAGCTAGGTAAGGGCAGACGGACATATAGCTATGCTATTATACGTCATACGTCCGAGGCTGGGACGACGTCTTCTTCGACGGTGATTTCCATGTATGTTGAGTGCAGTTGTTCGAATAATGTTTTTGTTCTGTTGTTTGTGTTCTATACCTTTTCCCATTAGGGAGCAAAGAGGTAGTCTTTTTCTGCTGATCCTTGTTTCTCCTATGGGTAATATCTATGCTGTCTGTATCGTGTATGCATTTTTTTTTGTATGTGTAGCGCTCCTCCCTTTCTTATAACTTTTATAACAGTAAGCTTATGTATTAAGGTTGTATTATAATTTTAATACAGGGTCTTTTCCCTTTTGTTATGACACAAATTTTCTTATATTTATACGCTCATTCTTCAAGTGTAAACTATCATGATTGAGTTAGTATTATACATTAAATGATAATTAATTAGTATAAGTAACATTGTAGCATTAAATTTCTGAAGATTTATGTACCCATGTAATATTGTTATCCTTATTATTATTTTTATTCTAATTAAGGGTGTCGTTGTAAGGCTATACAAAAAAAATTAATTTCTTGTTTCTGGCTTTTTGCCGTCGAGCTGTTGGCCTCCGTTCAGTGATCCTCTGCTCCCGAGTTTTATTGTCGGGCTAGTGTACCAGTGCTAGACGTCCCTGCGTTTGGATGACGATCGATCCCAGCGAGATGTTTTTGTCAGCCGCTCTTTATCGTGGGTTCGGCTGTTTTCGTGCCGACTGTTACCTGTGAATAATCTATAACGGACCAATAGAGAGGGGCCCGGCTTGGAAGAGGAACTTCCATTTTTGCTAATAAGGAGAATGAGAAGGCACGTAAAGGAGCTAGAATATTCTGCACCAAGAATGCTTCTTTTGTAACAATATCTACGTTGATTTTTTTAATCGATCTCTTTTTTACGCGATTTAATTTAGCATTCCCTCTTACACATAGTATTGTTTAACTTAATTTATTTCAAACCTTTGTGTACTCATAATTAGTTATTCTTTCTAATTGATTGTTATTCTATTATTATTGATACATTTTTTTTACATGGTATGTCGCTATTTACATGGTTGATTTTAGTGAATGTTAAAAGATGTGTTGATTGCGTGAGTGATCATCTCATATCTAATTTACCCGGTGTCCATTTGCGACACTCACAGTTGTTTTGGGGTTTTTTTTCTGATTAGAGGAAGAAAAATGTGTATAAGGCTGTGTAGGGTTGGAAGATGCATATTATTATGATTATTATGATCATTTTTTTTTTTTATGAGTCAGTTGTATTTTGTTGGTAGTCGATAGAAGTTTGGTATATTCTAAAGAAAATTTTTATCAAGCTTTTTCCTTCTGCGAAGCCGATTCTCTCGTTGGACCGCATCTTAATGGAGTTAGTTGCTCTGGTCACAAAGTTGATGGATTGCTTTCAACCATGTTTTGCCTTATGACTACTGTGAGCCTTTCGTTATCGTACACATGTGCATCTCCTCAGGGCGTTCTGACTGCGTTGATGAGACTTACTTAGGTATTACTTCTTTTAACAATATTTTTTTCACTTCGTGTATGTACGTATGATGTGTAATCTTGTTTCCACATCTTCTTCCTGTCCTTAGTCTCGTTTAACGTTTCGATCAAAATTTTTTTTCCAGAACTTCCAGTGATTATTTGGATTAATAATTATTGAATTTGGTTTTGCTGGACTGTAGTCTGCTTGTACTCTGTTCTCTGGATTAACGAAAAGATTGCCGGTCTTCTAGATTAAACGACCATCTCTTTTTCTTCTTTGGTTGATTTTTTCTTTTCAGAATAATGGAACAAGGATTGTTTGTAAGGATGGTAGTGAAGAGACTATAACTGAGTGCATGGTTGACAAAAATAGTTTTCATGTGTGAATATCGTTATTAACTAATGTAACAATTGTTAATCGAAGTGATTAATAATATTTTGTAATTTTAACCATGGCATTTCACACTTCCTTTGGAATCCATCAATCATATTTGTATTTGCTATTATTGTGTCTTTTGACGTTCTTTTATTTTCATTCAATGCTCTGACTCCTTGCTATTATTTTATGCAAGAGATGATTATGTAAACTAACAAACGATTTAAGGGTTGGAAAATATAAACTCATTGACCGTTTAATAATTGAGTCATCACGCATATTGGGTGTACACCCATTGTACTGTTTTTAGAAAAGAAAAAATTTTCACCCACTCCCTCTTTCGCCTTCTATTTTCCCAATGCACCCGATTGAGAATAAAATTTATTGTGAAACTCCAGGTTTATACTACGTTTTTTTCCCCCGATAAATGTTATTAGAAAAAAGATTTGATGTGTATTTTTCGTGGCTCGTCCCAGTGCTGCGAAAAATGAAAAAAGAAAGGAGAGGTTCCACGTGCGTGTTTGTGTCGAGATTTCCGCATTTGTTTGAAGTCTCTGTTGTATGTTGCACTCGTATTTTTGTGCCTACGTGTGTTCTTACGCTGATAGAAGGAGTGTAGGAACGCGTGATCCTATAGTTTATTTGCGATGTTGGGACTTCCTGCCCATGTGCTTTCTATTGCGTCATATATTTCGTGTCAATGCACGCCTGTTTTTTCCTTTTCATTCGGCCGCTGGCGTAGACAGGATTGTGGAGAATTTTCGCAGGTTGCCCCCTTCTCATTCCTTGCTTCTCCTGGCAGGACGTTTCTTGATTTCATTCCGAGCAGGTCATGCAAAATGTTCTCCGCCAAAGTTGTCGTGATCGTCGGATGTATTGTGGCCCTGTCATAGCTGCAAGTTGGCCTCTCGCACCTAAGTGATCAGTTCCGGTCGCGGACAGCGGGTGGTGTACGATCCTCCAGGGTACTGCACTTGTGGAGCGTCTGAATGTGTCAGTGCTCCGGACGCCAGAGCTTGAGTAAAATTTTTGCTCATTGTTTTCTATTTTTATTATTATTATATTTATATATGTGTCTCTGACAATTCTTTTCCCCCCGTCTTTCGGTATTATCTTATTATTATTATTATTATTATTATTATTATTTGTAGGTTGTACAGCTGTATGTCTGTCGCAGAGTGCCAGCCTGCGGTATCCAGTCCACAGCTACGTAAGTTTTCGACCGTCCTTTTTTATTGTATACTTGTCTATATACTATTGTGATATTTATTTATTTTTTAATTGTTTTTAAATTTTTTTTTCAGCCGGGAGTCCGACTCATCATTGACCCCGATCGGCACTTTAGGTTGCACATGCCAGCGACCATATCTCGCTGGCTTTTTGAGATGCCGCTTATGCTCTTGCGGCGTTTCGCGTTCCGTGGTGGATGTTGAAGCGTCAACGTCCACTGTCCCAGTGGCCGCATCTATACTTCGCTTTTCCATTCTACTGCGTTGGTGCGGCCTGATGACTCTGCCGGGATAGTCGTCCCGTTGTACTGCCCTACGTTAGCAGTGGGGGCGACCTACTCCATCCGCATTAGATGCGGTTGCCATCGCCCAATCTTGGTCGTGGTGGCTGATGTGCCCGTAGTCGTTCCCGCGGACTATCTACTGAAGTGGAACCGAGATATAAGCGTAAGTATTCCTAATTTGTATGCATCCTTCATTTTTTATCTTGGAACCAAGTCTCATTATTAGCATCTTTTTCCAGGTTTGGAGTCCATCCCGGGGGCGGTTTCTGATCGTGGATGCCCTGTGTGCCGCTCCTCTTCGCCCTGCGATTGCCGTTAATGCAAGTCCACCTATTGCTGGCCGCCTATTGACTTGTCCCGTAGCGCGACCATTGGAGATTTTCCGTCGCTGGTTGGTGTCGCTGGTCAACCTCTACCTCCCCATCTAGGTCTGGCCTGGATTGATCCGTGGTCGTGGTCGTCCAAGGCAAAGATAGACTGACTTACACTGCTATCATTAATGTCCTGTACCAAATAAATATGTCTACGTACCAGGAATGATTTTCGTTTTTTTTCTTTCTGTTATAATTAATATTAATAATATATGTGTTTATGTATATTTGATTTATCTTGTTAATTTGTTCATTTTTTTTTCTTTTATTTATTTGTTTATACATATGTATATATATATATATATATATATATATATATATATTTGCATATTTGTATGTATGTAATGTTGCGGGAGTCATCGGTAGAACGAAAATTAACCCCATTTTAAATACTTTTGAGGCTCAGCCTCCGTTGGTGGAAGCTTGGTGCGGTTTGGCCGCTTCCATTTAGGGGTCGCATTATTTGTGGCAGCTGTGCGGTGGTCTCTATCGTCACTTGTGTAGTCTTTTGTCTTGTTTGATTTGTTATTTGTCAAGTGGGCTGTGTTTAGTAAAGTGTGATGTCGCTCTGTTCTAGTCCTGTTTCTTCGTCGGTTGTCTGGTCGTTCCGTCTTTTGCGGCTATGCGTGAGTAACCTGTAGAGTATGAAATGCGACGCTCCCCATTGCACGAGGCACTTGTGTGTGTAATATCCTATTATAACAATGGTCATGATTCCTGCCACCATAAAGTATGTCTCTCGTCAGGAATTTCGTATTCCCTTTTGAATCCATTTAGTTTCACTTAGTGTGCGTGCTCGTTGTATTATTTCTGTGAGTCCCGTCCCTTCTTTAAGTGTATTTGATCTCGTGTGGCTTTGTTTGTTGATTGTTTTTAGTCCATCCTACTTTAATATTTCTATTACGTCTTCCTTATTGGTCAACTTAAGTGGTAACAATATTTCGCATGTGCTATGTGCTGTGCAGCCTTGACCTAACGTGAGTATATCTGTGCCTTTTAATTTAATTGTCTTGTGCCTAGTTCCTTGACGTAGAATGAGAAGAGAGTACTCTTGTTTTGTTGAGAATACCTATTGGTTAGGTGCACGCAATCTTATCCAGTATGTCTCATATAATTTGGCCACTTTGATGGTACATTCTTTTATATTTTTTACATCTTGATCCATGATTAGTCGTGTTTCGCATGTGTAATGCCATCCGATCTCCCTTACTGGTTCTGTATGGGCACAGATGCGTAACTTGTGCAATTTTTTGCATTTATTGATTTCATTGGCCGTAATCGGCACATACGTATCATCGTCTTTATTTATTGCTGTGTATCTATGTTCTAGCCATATTTACGCGTATATGTCTGATATGTTAAATCCTATCTGTTTTATTGGTAACGGGATCGTCTGGTATGATTGGAGCCTTTCTTTGTCTAACAGTGGGCACAATATATGGTAAATTAGTTGTTTGTTTATTACCGCAATCGAAATGTCGGCGATGTTAGTAATCTCCAAAATGCTTACTGTTTTTTTCTATGCTTGGGAACTATAGATCTGGACTTGCTATTTGAATTTTTCTCTGTGTTTTTAAACATTGTTGGGGGGACGAGTTTAGGGTGCAGTGCTCCCTTTGATGCAAAGAGTATTGCGTTTACTAATGATTCCGAGTCTGTTTGGTATTGTCGTATCCTTTCTCTGATTAGGTTAAGTTCTGTTTCCATCGCATTGATGGTGTTTATGGTCCCACAGTTCCTTGTTGTATGTTTCACTAGTGTTGTTATGTTACTTACTTTCTTTTCTAATTTGCTTGTCTCTGTTACTATAATCTCCGTTTGATTGGCCAGAAGATTTGCTAAGTCATGTATTTTGTCGGTATTTGTACTGATTGCGTGGTTGAGGTATTTCTCATAGTCTTTATTTTGGGATCCAAACAAATCTTTACTAGTTCTCCCTATGGTAGGTATTATTGTCCTCGGCTGTCTCTTTTTTTCCTTAACGGTAAATAGTTCAATCGCCTTTTGTGCTTCTTTCTCCGCTGCAACTGTTCTTTTGCACAATTTTTGTAATTCGTCTCTCGGTAGAACTCCGTTTAAATTGATGTCACTTTCTCGTAGTCTCGTAAATCGCAGGTCCGATTTTTTTAATGTCTGGAAATGTTTTAGAGGCTCATGTTCAGTAATCACTTGGACCAGATAGCGGAGACGATCAAATATGGAAATGTGGATTTGTCGGGTGGGAGCAAGGTTCTGACTGATTTCTATGTATTTTTCGATTAGTAAATGAATATAACTACGCGATAAGCGAAAACCATAAACTTTTTTTTAAAATAAATAAATTGTAAAAAAATAGTAGATTACGTACCATGGGTGGAAAGTACAAAATGTGCGCCCGAAGGGCGCGGTTTTTATGTTTGTACCCAAGGTGCGAACGACGTTTTTGTTACCTAGGGCAAAAAGTGCAGTTTTCTGCCCGTTTGCGCACTTTGTGCCCGCTAATTACTTTCTGCTTATAAGCCAAAAGTGATTAGGAGGGCACAAAGTGGCTGTCAAGCGCAGAAAGGCTCTGCCGCACTTTCTGCCTTAGGTAAGAAAAATGACTTTTTTTTTACATTTTGCTTGGTATCTGTATTTCTTCGCTTTTTTTGCTACATCTCTTTATATACTTTTTTATCCCTTGATCAATTACCAAAATTTTAAGGCCTCGTAGAGGTCGCTAAATGTTATTATTTATCTGCGAAAAGCCTTTAAACTAGCAAAAGTGCTGTTTTGTTCGACATAAAATATTAAACTAACGACTGCACCTAGATGTCAGATTTTTTTTTGGAATTGTTGCTTATATTAGTAATAATAAGGGAACAAAATTTCAACAAGATCAGTCTTAAACTTTTCGAGTAATTGACGATTCAATCTTTTTTTTTGTCTTTAATTGCAAAACGTTCAGCCGTGAATTACTCATTGTTTTTTTGGTATTCACCGAACGTTTACTGAACGCATATATTTTTTTAGTAAATGAATAAGTATTTAACTTTATTGTATGCAAGTTATAGCCCAAAAAATCAATAAACAAAGGTACAGGAATTAAAATTAAAAAAATTATCTCGGCTCTAGAAGGTCTTGGAACAATTTTTTTTTAATCTTTGTTTTTGAAAGCAGTATCCAGTTATAAAAGTGCAAAGAATTTTAGAGTAAGAATTAAAAAGTTACAGGGTTTCATACAGGAGTCCAAAATTAGTATGGTTAAAGAAATAGTTATAAAATCGATCAGAATTAATTGTTTTTTAAATTACAAATAGATATAAAACTTGAAAGGTTTTTCTAATTTTGTGGCTTGGTTTAGTTGATATAGCTATTTTAGAAAAGAAATGGCGCATTTTGCAATTAAGGACAAAAAAAATTCAATCATCGATTAATCAAAAAGTTCGAAACTGATCTTGTTAAAATTTTGTGCAGTTATTAATTCTATCAAAGAAACAATTTTATTAAATTTTTGATATCTAGGTGCAGCATTTAATGTCGAAGAAAACAGCACATTCGCCACTTTAAAGGCTATTTGCAGATAGACAATAACACTTAGCGACCTCTACTAGGCCTTAAAATTTTGGTAATTAATCAAAGAATAAATATGTATCTGAAAAGGTACAGCAAAAAAAGCGAAATAGAGATAATCAGCAAAATGTAAAATAAGTCATTTTTTTACAATTGGAATTTAAAAAAAAATTCACGGTTATGGCAAGCTGTTCTTTATAGTACGTAGGGTAGTGAAGTTTGCTACCTTTTAGACAGTGGGATGTATGTGCGCAAGGGTGCTCTTCGCCTATTTTTACTTGACTTGATATTGCTCCGAGGAATGTGTCGTGACTATGAATAGTTTATACATGTCTAGTGCTGTAAGTATTAGTTCACTGCAAAGTGCCTTTACGAGTGTGTAAAATGTTTGTTGTTGGGGTTCTTGCCATTTGAATTTGGCACCGTTTCGTAACAGTTTGGGAATCGGTTGGGCTATTTTCGCATAGTTTTTTTATGATGCGCCTGTAATATCCTGTGAGGCCTACAAATTATTTTATTTTATTGGTATTTGTTGGTCTCAGATAGTTTCTTACCGCTACGATTTCCTCGGGGTTGGTTTTTATTAGTCTGACACAGATATGTTACCTAAAACCTTCGCTTTATGCTTCAAAAATTGGCCCTTTTTTGGTTCGACTGTTGAATTAGTTTCTGCCAATTGTTTTAGCAACCTCTTAAACCTTCCAATTTCTTCTATCGTCTCTGCAAATACCATTATGTTATCTATATCCACCTTTATTTCATATCCTTGAAGGCCCGCTAGGGCTAATGTTATTGCGCGCCCGAATGTGTTTTGTGGATCTGTACATCCCATTGGCATGCGCTTATATTAGTAGTGCTTGTCTGGACCTGGGAAGGCTGTTTTATGTGCGTCTTTCTCATCTACTAAGACTCGGAAAAATCCCATTTTTAGATCTACGACGGTGATGCAGCGGGCGGATGCGAGGTGATTTAAAATATCACTCTAAAATGGTAGTGGATGGCACGAGCCAACTGTTGCTTTTCTCAATTCGGCCCTGGGTGTTTTGGGACTATCCATGTGTTGGAGTTGTATGGTCACGTAGATGGCTTAATTATACCTTGGTTTTCTAATTTTCTCAGTTCATCACTCATCTGCTGTCTTAATGCTGTAGGATACCTACTTTTTTTGCTGTGATTGGTTTTTCAGTTATTGTCGTTATCTTGTGTTTTAAAACGTTCGTCGCTTTTTAAGGCTCTCCGTCGAGGACAAACACAAAAGGGTCAAATTTCATTAATTTACGCACACGTCGTAATTCTTCTGCATTACAATTTATCGATTGTGCTGGTCTTAAAATTTCCTCTATCCTTGCTTCTTTATTTATAAAAAAACATTTGTTTTCTTGCCTTTTGTCTTTGTCAGTTTTATTACGTTTTTATTAATATTATTTAAATCAAATATTCTAATTATGGCCTCCTTGAATCCTTTGGTGTCGTCCCCATTGACGTTGTACGGCTCCGCCCCGTGAATCATCTCACATTTTAGTGATTCTACGTGAGGTACCGGTATTTTTATTAGTCTGTCAGTATTAATCATACATTTGGCGTATATTTTGTCCTTGTTGGTTTATGCTATAAAATTACCGAATATATTGTCCTTATTCGATTTTTGCAGAGGTACCCATCCAACTAAAATATTTGTATACATCTCTTTCACGTGCGCGAAAATTATTTGTCCTGATCTTGTGCGGCTTTCGAATTCCTCTGGCTCTAGGAGAGGTATTTCGGTGCAACTTCAAAGTAATACATCATTTTTGGCGTATACATGGCCGTCATATTTCTTCAATATGTCTTATCCAATCAATTCTTCTACTTGTATCGGAAAGTCGGTTGGGGGCATAGATTAGCACGAATTGCCAACATATATCTAAATATAGTACCTCTTGTCCTTTTGCACCAAAGATTAGTACGGCTGATGGACTTTCGGCAAATGTATACATGTCTTTTTACTTTTGTTTCCATGCACTATCATTCAAGTCTCACCATCAAACTATATTTTTGTAGCTGGATCGGCAAGATCTTGCAACTTATATTAAATACATATTTGAGGAAATAAAAAATCATTTTTTTTCAAAAGTTTTTTTGAAAAACATTTTTGCCACTTTTTTTTAATAACCTCAAGTCCTGACGAGTTGTATTACTAGTGTTATAGCTGTTTCCAAAGTACATCATCGAAGACTAGTGTATTTAAAAACACATAATGTATACATCAAATAGTTTTCTATGATGTTCTATGCAGTGTTCCTAATTTTCCGTTTCTGTGTCATTTATTGTTAGTTTATAGTTGATCGATCAATCGAGCAAGGCAGATAGATATTTTATCAAATAAATGTTAATCAAGGTGTTTCACCAGAATTATGTTCGTTATGGTATCAAGAATTAACGTACCCGAATTCTGACAGCTAGTTTTTTTATCATTTTTTTATGAGCCGCTGAAGGGCAGGAAAACGTGCTTTTTTATTCAATTCAATTTTCCACACATTTTACGAAGAAGATTCTAATGTAAAAATTGTTGGCATTTCAAACATCTACAAAATCAGACCTAGTGCGTAAAAATAAATTATTTAAATTTTTTATAAATTGCAAAAAAACCACTAAAAGTGGACGCTATTTATATAATTTAAAAAAAAAACTGATTGTTACGTAGACGTTCAAAAGTATAAAAAACCATAATAAATTACGTAGAGGACACTGGTATTTTTTTTGGATTTTGATAGTTACATATTTTTTGCGAAAATCCATTTGTTTAATAGAAAACAACTTTTTTGCGACTTAATTTATACACCTTCAGCAAGTTGTAGAGTGCTCTACCTAGAATAATTTGCTTCCTCAAAAGTTTTTCTTTTAGTCTGTTTTGTGGCTTATCGATTTTTTCAACGGGGAAGTCGCAAAATTAGTTCTAAAATGTGCTTACCTGCAAACTGAATTAACTCAACATATATTAACGAAATTCTTTCGAACCTTTTGTCATTGTAAAGGAACAATTTTTCTCTTAATTAAAGTAGAAAAAAAAGGTTTTACTACCAATCAGAGCCAAGAAGGTTTTTTTTTTTATAAAAATTACTGACGCTGTATTTTAAAACCTACGAGGCTGAAATATTCAGAGAATACAGTTAAATAGTTAGATTTATTTAACAAAATTTTTATCCATATTGTTATAGTGATATATGTTCTAGTAAAAGCGATGTTTTTGACGACGATAATTTCGTCGGTAAGGTAGAGATAACTTGCATGAGATGTTACGAGAAATAAGCATGGACGTTTCAAATCGTGCAAGCCAAAAAAAATATTAATATCTCGGGTTCCAGTGGTCACACAAGAAGTTATAACCAGTAGACTTGGGGTAGCTTGAAAATATTAAATTAGATATGGTATTTGTTTTCATGTAGAATGACGTTTAAATGCTTTAATTGGGATTAATTTTACTTATAGTCCTTTTGGACTTGTTGGAGCGATTTTTATTTTTTTATTTTTGATAGTTCATCGACGGAACCATAGAAACGATGTGTAGAAAAAAAAATTAATTTTGTTATGACGGAAAAAAATAAGTAGGATACATGATCCTGTGATGCTGTGATTCGAATTATTGCGCCGGTCACCCTACCATAGACACGTATTTTCTGTAAAGAAGGAAGAGTACTCTACTTATAGTATATAGACAGTGATTTTCTTCTTATGTAGCGGTATTTAACCTGCATAGCTGTGTTCTCAATTTATTCTAATAAATTTGTATGTTAAGTATTTATTAAGTGTCAGTGCTGACCTCGTATATACTTTTGTTTTTTTTGTAAGTATACTATTCTTCTTTTTAGTTTGCAAATTATATGTTGCATGCTAATTGTTACTAGTAAATATAACAACACGTATAGAAGATTGTGTTGGTTACGAGGAACACGTGTTGTTTGACTAATAATCAATGTTTTGTGAACGACGTTACGGCTTTTGACAACTTATAGGAATAATGTCACTTGAACTTAACTCTTGTTTATGCCGATTATGTATGATTTTTTTTAAATTATTTTTTAGGATACTTTTCAGATCGGGTGAAAGCGAAATACTACATTACATCACTACGGACGAAAGTCGATCTTTCGTCCCGGCGCGGCGGAGTCATTGCCTCCTGAGGCGAAGCCGAAAGAGGAAATCCGCGGGGAGAGATGATAAACTTTAGTCCCGATTGATGTAAACTATTTTTTTTTCTGCCTGGTCGAAAATTCATGGTCAATTGATTAGTCACGAGTCATGAACGTACAAGGCTCGTAGGAACCGTCTGCTTCACAGCCGCAGCCATACTTTACTTTCGTCCCCCCTGCAGTCTAGTGTCTAGTCTGCTTGAGCAGGGAATTTAGTAATCTTATGGTGGCAGCATTGTCAAAACTAAGGAAACAAGCCGTTGGGCTGGCGAGAGGGAGATTGTTTACTTACTATTAGTGGTATAATAATATACTAATATACGTCATACAATTCAATGATATGCCGAAGGCGAGGGGCTGTCAGCATCCACCAACGTTTTCGACCCAAGCGAGGTGAAGGTTGTTGGTTAGCGGATGCTGAAGAGACCAGAGCAGGAAAGGAAAAAAACGAACGTGTCAACATTCGTGTCATGTGAAAAAAAAGTTCTCCTTTATTCTGCGATGAATTTTTATTTTGCTGTAACAAAAGATTGAAGCAATCTGCTACGTTGTCACCCTTTGATGGCAGAAATATTTAATAAACGAAGTTATCGTGATTAGCAGATGTTGACAGTATTTTTTTTTTTCTGTATCATAGACTGTACTTTTCTGTCAAAATCACGAATCACTATCTCCATTGTACTGTTATGGGGTAAAAAATAGTTGGAATTCATGATAGTTCGTGATGTTTAATGTAATATTAATTTTCACAACTGACGAGCGGTCCGAAAATAGCAACGATGATTATAGGTTACGAATGCGTAGTATACATGTATATGTAAGGGAAAGAGAGGCCGAGAGCCGAGAAAGCAGGGATAGGGAGTTGTATTTTGATCCTCCTGGTTGACTTGATGGCGCCCAGATAGGTAAGGAACACCGAGTCTCGCCGCAGGTACATACGGACGAGACTAGAATTTTCGTCCTATGAACGGTGACATGCTAGAGAAAATGGCAAAATTTTTTTTAAAACCAAGTCGAGGCAAAATTAAAGTGTAAGTATACCATGCCAATAGTTTCAAGCATAAAGATTTACAGAAATATGTTGCATTTATTCATGCACTTACTAGTGCCGATGCAAGATCTGGTTTTTTTAATCAAGGACAAAATATGTTTGTAAAACTAGTAAAAAAGGACAGTAAACTGCACTCATCCATGGATTGTTTATACAATGCTCTGTACGGCTGCAAAACTGAAACGCATTAGAATGATATAAGGTATAAGCTATTTGAAAAAAGGTTAAAGTCAAAAATTCAAGCTCGGAAAATCACTGCCAACAGAATCAGCAGCTCGAGAGCATTCTCACAGAACGTACCATTAGGTTCAATTGTAGATAGAAGATAAAATTAATCCTACAGTTAAGGGCTGGATTAAGTCGCAGTATGGCTTGAAATCGAAAAATCTACCGCTACTCTCGTACTTGATGACATACTGCAGCACATTTCCAGCAGTTGTCAAAAATGATGCAAGTCACAGCAGTGTAGTTTCAAGAAGCATGGATTAATATATTCTGTTTTATGTGGCACGTGTCAGGGGATGAATTGCAAGTAGGTGTACTGTGCCACTACTAACCCATTTTCTTACTAATCCATGCAATTGATAACCCATTCCATTACTAACCCATGCCGTTACTACCCCCTGACGATACTAAACCTGGTGCCCCCACCGAAATGCTTACATTTTGCATACCCTCACAGGTAATGTGTTTTTATTACTCTCTTCAGCTCACATACCGCTGCTCCGAGAGCGTGAACCCCGAAGAGAGACTCAAAGGACCTAGGGAGCAGCTTAAAGAGCAAACCCGTATTTTTTTTACGGTTAGATATATTTATTATTTAAATGTACGTTTAAAAGCACACTCTTCAATTAACGTTTGGTTCAATTTCTCTTACTCAGATGTACACTTTAAAATACATACTATAATAGTATATACTTAGTGTCCCGACATACCAAGTCCTCGATGGTACAGTCGATAGCCTATCTGACAGTCACCCTAATGCCCTGGCACGAGGCTGATGGCCGGTAAAATTTTTTCTTTGTGTCTAAATTTGTATCTTGACGTAAACAAATCAGAAAATGATTCTTACAAATTTTAAAATTGTTTCCAAATAATTTTATAGTTAAAAAACTTAAAAGTTAAGGCTGTTCTTGAAAATGTCCGGTAATGATAAAAGCACGGACCGGGAGAGAGGCCTCCTCCGAATTCTATCTCGTCTACGCGCATGGCTTGGTGAAGTAGCTACTTCAGAGCTTATATAAGGGGGCTTCGATATCAAGAGCTCATTGTCTCATCATGGGAATACCACAGAAAACGTTCCTAGACTATGACAAGTTCTGTCGTCTACGTCGTAAAAGACGACATGCACAACGCCATTAGGCATGCTAATTAGCGGCTTGGCGAGCAACAGTAGCAGCGGCAGGAGTAGTACCAGCAGTGATGCCGGCAGTTGTACTAGCAGTGGCTCTGGCAGTTACACCAGCAGTTGTACCAGCAGTTGTACAGCAGCGGCACCCGTAGTAGGAGCAGTACTGCTTCCACTAGCTGCTGAGAAAAAGAGGAAAGCGGAGGCAGTCAAGAAATTAGCTCGGGCCAAGGAAGTGGTAGCCAAGAAGGAGGCTCGGGCAAAGGAAGTGGCAGTTAACAAGGAGGTTCAGGAGATGATAGCAGCAGCAAAGAAGAAGACTCCTGAGCAGGAAGCTATAGCCGCAAAGAAGGCTCGGGAGCAGGAAGCTGCAGCCAAAAAGAAAGCCAAGGCAAAAAAGAAACATCGTGATCCACAAGCGTCGAAGTACGCCAGTGGTGTTGTCTAATGACCTGACAGTGCGAGTGCCTGTATGTCCGGTCATGGCAACACTCTCTGCACGGCCACCTTTAGCAGAAGTGAGCAGCAACATACCGAGCGTAGAACTTATATGAAGCACCCCGAGTGTGCTGCTATTCTTAATAGAGGTCCCCCTTAGATGCTGACATGCGATGAAACATTAGGTCCTTTTCAGGTCCAACAAATCATTTACAACGTATTGTTTCTAGAATATTTAACTAATGGAACACCACTTAATTCGTTTTTTTATAGAATTTCTATAATTAAATAAATATTGTTTCTACATTTTCAAAATATTGCCGTAAATCTTATACGCTAAGAGAGAGCCTTGGAACTCATCCTTCAATTCCTTAGTGTTGCGTAGTGCACATTGTGCTGATAAATGTTTGGGAGGAATGTGGTTAGGGCAGCGCACTTGCTCATCATGGAGGATTTTTACCGATAGACAGGCAGACTCTTTAAGATTGTAGATTAATCTGCTAGAGAATATGAATAACAGCTTTATTTTTGATTACTGAGCTTGATAAACTTTTCTGAAATTGTTCAAGAATATACGGATTAGGCAAAACAGTCTGTAGCTATTCTGATTTTTCTCAGCCTTTCACAAAAACTTGATTATTTTTGCGGATGATGTAGACAGAACGCAAATCGTTGTATGATACGTATCCCGATCTCCACATCAATCCATAAAACTTGGTTTTAAGCCAGCTAACCACATAACAGATTTTTTAGGAAGTTTTTCCAACTCATAAGGAGATTTAAATAATAGAAGCTTCATCATCCTTTTCCATCTCACAGATGGAAACCTCCTTGAAAACAAAACTCTTGTTGTCGGTAGTGAAGCCTTGGATATCTACAATGAATTTCATCTTGCTTACATCTTATACAGCAGTCGATTGTGCTCTAATGCACATATTAGCCTCTTGATATACTCTTGTTTGAAACCTTTCCCTTGACTTTCTAGCCGCGAGGTTTCAATCGACCAATCACAGTACATTCTTAATTTTGACCCCCTCCACCACCTTTATATCGCTCTAGCTACTTTCTCATTTATAAAAAAGGGCTTTAACATGAGAGCAGCTCAGTTGTTCAGAGTCATTAGATCTCACTGCCAAATAAGCTAGTAAAGTTACCTATAGATTCTGCACAGCAATTTAAGGGTATAGGTAATGCTATTTTGCAAGCATACAATAATTAACTAAAGTTTGAAAATCGATCCATTGGGGTACACTACTCTGCAACTAGCCAATGTTTTCAGTTGATAGCAAGATTAAGCAGTGTCCGAAAAACAAAAACTCCAAACTGCAGCGCTCTTGATAGAGACTGTTATACAACTGCTTGAGGATCGTTTAGAAGTTGTGGAAGTGGTACGAGCGTTTAAAAATGAAGCAGAAGATTTTAAAGCAGCTTCTACGTTGGAAAGTGATTCTGAAATTTATGTTGCAGCATAACTGTTTAAAACTGAACCGAGTATTTTTGTGTCAAATCAGGTTGAAGGAGCGGAAGCAGCAGTAACATCATTAATGGTGGAAGAATACAGTGACTTTTTTAGTTTAGATCATGTTAAAAGTGCTTCTAAAAATTGAATCAAGAAAGTTGTAATTGTAAATTTAAACATATTAATTTTAGAACGTTTTTAAAAAAGACTAACGAACAGTTTATAAAAAAAAGTATATAGGATTCTCCAACATCATTATAATTTGAAGATAAACACTGTATTAGTTGCGGAGTATCTCATAATGAAAAACGATGTGGATATTGCAGACGTAAAATCTTTCAACACAAAATCGAAAATTATTTACTCGACTACAGACTTAAGTAAGTAGTTTGCGCTTACTGTTTAACAGCCTATTGAAAGAGATAAAGAAGAATTTCAAGAAAAAGGATCAGGTTGGTCTTCACGATCTATACTCAATACTTTGTTGAATATTAATGCAATAAATCCGATGACAGGTAGTTCCTCCGTCGATTTACCTGTTTATTTAAAAAATAAGAATGCATGTGTAACTTTAATGAATGGTGATAATCAGTGCTTTAAATAGGCCGTTATATCAGCACTACATTCTGCGCAAAAACCGGCTGATCGTACTATAAAATGTATTCATAGATGTAGTATTTGAGCGGTACGTTCCGCCCTCCATATTTCATATAAATATGTTGTATATGTGCACACGATCGGTTGCGTGCTAATATAGGAGTGGAATAAGAACTCCAAGCTCTTCATTTTAGGCAACGTTTCGTTCAAAATACATTCAATTGTTACGTGGTAATACGTTCGGTATGGTGATCGCGAAATAAGTGCAGAGCAAGTGAGGATAATGGTTCTTCATTTAAATAGATACTGGGGAAAGAGCCAAGTCTGAGTCGCGAGCCGGAGCGGATACGTCTGCCTCTCTCAAGCGTCGAGTCTAGTCTGTCTTCCGTCTCCTGACTCACTCCCCCTTTGCCTTCCATGTAATCCTCCGCTCCCCCGTCTGAGAGGGCCCCTGGCTAGGGAAGGGCGATCGGACGTACAGCTATGCTATCGTACGTCACAAGTCCGAGGCTGCAACAACGTCGTCCTTGACGGCGATTTCCATGTATGGCAAGGGTAGATGTTCGAGTAATGTTTGTGTCCTGTTGTTTGTGTTGTACGCTTTTCTTATTAACGAGCAAAGAGGTAGTCTTCTTCTGCTGATCCTCGTTTCTCCTAAGGGTTATTTAAACTTATCGTGTATAGATCTCCTTTGTATGTGCAATCGCTCTTCCCTCTTTTATAATATTTCTAAAAATAAGCTTAGGTATTGAGGTTCCATTACAATTCTTACACAGGGTTTTTTCCCTCTATATCATTAAATATGTTTTCTGATATTTATACGTTTATTCTTTAAGTGTAAACTATCATAATTAAGTTAGTAATATACATCAAATAATAGTTTATCAGTATAAGTAACATTAAAACATTAAATTTCTTAAGACTCATGTACCCACCTATGTGCCTTTTTCCGAAAATTTTTTTTATCATGTTACACAAGATATACATAGTACAATTATTGTTAAACATGTCGATGGCTAAAGCGTTACTACATCTGGATCTATGTAACTTGGTTTTTTTTGTTAGTATTGATACGCAGCTATAGGTCTTAATCTTAGTATGTTAGGTATTTAATTGTTATTAATAATAATATTGTTATCCCTATGATTATTTTTATTCTAATCAAGGGTGTCGTAAGGCTGTACTTCGATCGAAGAAAAATTCATTTCTCCCTCACGGCTTTTTTTAATCGAGCTGTCGGTTCTCTGTTTAACAATCTTATGCTTACGAGTTTTATCGCTGGACTGCTGTACCGGTATCAGATGTCCCTGAATTTGGATGACGATCGGTCTTAGAGCGATGTCACTGTTGCCTACAATTTCCTTGGAGGATCGGCTATTCTTACACTGACTGTTACCTTATTAGGAGTCTTTTTTTTGCAATTGTTAATGCTATTCTGTTTTTATTTTACAGTTATTCTTATATGCTACGTTGCTATTAACATGGTTGGTTTGAGTGAATGTTAGAAGATGTGTTAAATGCGTAAGTAATTATCCCATAGTAAATTTCCCTGATGTCTATTTACGACACTCAGTTATTTTAGTTTCAGCTTAATGGAGGAAGAAAAATGTGTATAAGGCTGCGTGGACGTTGAAAAATATATATATTTTTTTTTTTAATAGTTATCTTGTACTTTGTTGGTGGTTGTTAGAGGTGTGGTATTATCTTACGAAGATCTTTATCCGATCCTTTCCTTCTGCAGGCCGATGCTCTCGTTGCACAGTGCCGGATTTCATCACTTTTTTTTCAAAATCAATAATTTTCGAAGGAAGCGCGATAACTTAATTTTTTTTTTAATTTGTAGATAATTGAATAGAGAATAGTGGAAAAATATAGAAAATGGGTTAAAAAAATTTTTTCTTTCAGATAAACTCATTAAAACTCGAATTTTTCAGAAATCGAGCAATATGGTAATGCAATACAACATAAAAACACAAAATGTAATAATAAATATTGTCATTATCTGAGTTTATATGTATGTTAGGTATTCATAAGAGAAAAACAGTCTTTTTCTACAAGAATTATCAGCATAACGTTAAAATATTCCCTTACATAACCAAATTTTCTGTTGCTACATCGTAAAATAAATTTTAACAATATGTTATATATTTCATGCAATTATTAGAGTCAACATTCGTTAGCTAAATGACAAATATAGTCAAGAAATAGAAAAAAAGCCTCTAACCTTCAAAACTTACACGATTTGGTTTCATTTTTAAACTATACGATTAATATCGAAAACAATTAATTTGCTGTACGGTAATTGCATAACAATCTTCGAGTTACAATAACACTGGTAAATGTACTCAAACTTATGTCAACATAACCCTATTACATTAAAAAAAATTCTACATTACCTACATTTTTTTCAATATCCCTTCTTATTAATCTATTACTTCTTAACCTATTATATATTACTCGTCTATAATAGCAAATACATCTAAATGGATTGTCAAGGTCTCG
>JAPYYV010001194.1:0-25614 GCA_030522625.1 Copidosoma aretas
AACGCCACACAGAAACAAACTGTATAACACAAGAAGGTATATATATGGGGCATTCCACATCAAACCGTACAGTTAAAAAAAAATTATGGTTTGAAGGTGTGGTAATCAATAGTACTTGGTGAGACTAGAACTTACCTAAAATTTAAGCCTTCTAGAGTAACGTGACTAGTGTAAGTGGCAGTTTGAAAATTCTTTCTTTCGGTTAAGGGCTAAACTTGCGAATTTCTTAGCTGATAGGCGAAAGAAAAAAAAAAAAAAAATACACATATTTGCGTATTTTTTTACGCTGGATCGTTCAAATATAGTCTTCAAAATTTTTGAGCTAGTTCAAGCCTTAATTTTAAGATTAAAAGATTTAAAAAAAATCTTGCTTAGGTTAGACTGTTTTTTATAATTTCTTTTTTTTTTTTTAATATAGCTTTTTACATGTAGTTTTATAAGAATTTTAGATTAGAATGGGCATAATCCAAGTTCCAGCGCTAGATGGTGCTATAGGTCAAAATAACTTTATTTAGGCATTTTTCTCTTACACAATAGATTTTTTTTTTCTTTTAAATACGATCTTAAAGTTATTCAGAAGTGCTGACTCGAAATCTAAGCCGGAATTTTAAATATTCAAAATAGTCTATCCAACATGGCAGTCCATAATTTAAAATACAACGAATCTTGCTGTAAAAAAATATTTTTAGTATGTAGCGTTAAATTCTAAGAAAAAATTGTCTCCCGTAATTTTCGATTGAGTGCACCGTTTTTGCGCAAAAATTTAATGAAATTGGAAAAGTCATGAAACTGCGTCCGAGATGGACATACACAACAAAGTTCTAGAATGATTATATCAACTATCTTGTTAAGATGATTTTTTGCATGACTTTTGGAGTTAGCAAGTAAAATGGTTAATTGTTAAAATATGGCAGATACTTGGGGAGATTATTGTTAAAATAAAAACAAAGTAATTATCGCATACTATCGATTTATCGAGATTTATTATCTTGTTATATAATGATAATCTGAATGCTATCTTTTTTTAAGAATTGTAACATCTTAAATCATTTTAAAGTCTTCAAACGTTACTACTGAAGAGTGCGTTTTCGCTCGCACAAAGCCATTGTTTAAATTAATTAGACATTGCTTATGTTGTAATGATTTAATTCTGTAGTTAGACCTAAAGCTTTTATTCGATTATTTTCTGTTCAGCTCATAACTTTTTGTATTTGAATATTAAAAATATATGCTCCTCAGTCTGTCAGTATTTTTTAGCCATTGATATAAATCAGCTGCTGATAAGATTGTTTAAGTTAATTGCAAACTTACTCGCACTGCACTGCGCTTCACCGTAGCCCCAAGACCATCGCACGGCCCTTTACCGTGGGCTGTAGGGAAGAAGTGCCAGATAAAATCAATACCATAGTCATTTTGATGGTTTACAAAATTAAAAACGATTTTATATTTTTATATTGTTGTCGAGCTCCATCAGAAAAATAGTGAATCATTTTAATGTTTTTGAATTGGTGTTTTAAAAAATTTATAACGATTTCGTGATAAGTAGAGACAGCTACTGCATCATGGATAAGACACTCTGAAACAACGACCAAGATGCAATGATAAATTATTCCATTTTCTTTGTAATATATACCAACATCATAGATTGTGGCTTGGTCGTTGTTCCAGTGATATCCTGGTGCAGCATTCTGAACAACAAACGAGTAATATTGAGAAACGTCGACAAGGACTAAAAATTCTCCATCAGCTAGATTAGATCTTAATTCTCTACTAAAGTTAGACTGCTGTTGAGCAATAAATGCTTGAGGGACGAGATCGTTTAAATTATTGCAAAAGCAGTCAATGATTTCCGCTGTGGTCTTAGTGAAAGTTTCAAAAGTTGCTCTCGGTTGCATAACCCATTCCTTGTAATCGATACTTTTAGTTTCCTTCAAAACATTGATTAAATTTTTTTTTAAAAGACCAGTACCCGGGCATAAAGGGCAATTTTTTAAATAACAGACTTCAGTAGAGTTTTCACAGACTAGCAGCTTTATGCAATCCTTGTAGGAATTTAATTCATGCTCGGTGTTTTTTGTCAGTATCTGCAAGTCCGATTCTGTAAAAAAAGTAAATAAACGTTAAGAAAAGAAAATAGATTGAAAATACCTGTTAACACATATCAGCTTAAAAAAATAAATATTCAACAAAATAAATGGAACATTGTTAGTGGTTATACCATTTAACTACTAAGAATTGTGACTATACGCCACTTTACTAGTTATCTGAATTAAATTACCTAATAAGAACTAAATTCAAATCATATATTTTAAGATGGTTTACTCGTAAAATTTCAAAAAAATTCAAAAATATTCAGAAGCTTTTTTTGTAGAATCATATGAAAAAATGGTATTGATAAGTATACAAGCCATTTCAAAATGAAATCATAAGTTGAATCCAGAAAAAATATGTTTTTGGGTTATCCTAAGAAAATATAACATTACTAACAATACTTTTATCGATATCTTATACAAGTATTTGTGCTTGGTGAAAATCTTATCTCATGCTAAATTATAGGGAAACTGATTAAACCTGCAACAATGTCTTTGTAAGACTTTACCTATCGTTTTACAAGCTCATTTATCCATCTCAATTATGTCAATTATATAAAAATTTTATTTTTTTATCAATACAGTTTTTAATAGTTACCAATAATCATCAATTTATTATTCTGGTGATACGGGCACATACATATGCTATATGTCCTACTGCTACCTGCCAAGACACAATTTTTTGGGCCAAGAGTAGCAAACTTGCTGAACCCAATTTTTATATCCTTATGTTCTTCTTTAAAACATTCATAGATTTCTTTTAAACTTAATAATAGTAGGTGTTTCTGTATTTTTTGTTTTTTTCCATTACTAGTTTTTATACCGACAATATCTTTTATACCAGGCATAGTGGATGATACGTCATTCCTGACATAAAACTATTTGACAAAATTGATAGCATGTTTATCCAACCGTTTACCTATGAAAATTACAAAAAAAATTTCTTATCCATATTCTTTTAAGATGAACAGTACATTTTTAAGTATGCTTATTTTTACAACCAGATTTATACATCTTTTTAAAAGTTTATACGCCACGAGCTATACTCCAAAATGTTTAAATATTATTTTTCTTTTCCAAACAAGTTCTTGGTGCTGCTACCATCACATGATGTAGATATGCTTTCGTATACAATGTATTGTACTACGTAGGCATAAACTTGAAAATAAATTAAGCTTATGCTTTTGATGTTGTACGTGTACAAATTCATTTATGGAAGTAAAAAGTTTACAATGAATGCATCGAATTATATATATTGTAACAAAAAATTTTATTACCTATTATAATGAACAATTTATTTATTTACTATAAATAAAGTTATTTTAAACTTGACTTAATCTTATTCATATCTGATTTTTGTAAAACCAAACTATGGTTTACATACGAACATATTATTGAAGGCACGTTCTATCTGTCAAGCCTATGAATGTACTAAAGTAAATCAGGGAGTCTTCTTCAAAATTATTACTTTCCTAAAAAAGATTTTCATGCTACAGTATAACTACATCATAAACATCTTTTTTAATCAATGAAGGTTTCCTTTTTTTAAATTTTCAAAACAATATGATAGAACAAAAACCAGTATGAATTTCATTCATTACCATACAGAATTTGATAGTTAGCAACTTCATAAGTACCTTCCTTTCTACAGGGTAACTGCATAATCCTATCGTCTTAAATAAGATTTTTAGATGCAGTTATGATATGCGTTGATGTTTCAAAGTGTTTCCTTATTTCAGCAAAAGACCAATCAGGCGGTTGTAGAGTCAATATTTTAATTTTCATATTCGTGGTACAAGATGGGGAGTAAATTATTTACTTTAAATTGTTTAGAAGCTCAACAGATTCTCTAACTAATTGGACTGGCAGTGGCAGAGTCAGAATGTCGTCTTGTTCCAATGATTCGCGTAAAATGTTAATTAAATTATTCTCTACAAAGTCACTATTATTCTAGGATTGTTATCAATACTTCCACTAATGTTATCTGTAATTTGAACAAAAAATTATTTTTATAATTCTGAAACTATTGACCATTATTTGCTTTAAAAGCAATAAAATTGGTGAGAAATAAAACTACTGTTGACTATACAAGACGACTCATGTAATTTTTGCAGAATTAATTACTCAAAGAGTGTATAAGTTTTTGGTGCTCGACTCAGTTATTAATTAGTATTGAATAAAACTTCTGTTATTTTTTAAAACAAAATGTAGTACTAACTACTTCATGGACGTATTGCACATATATATATATATATATATATATATATATAAATTTCTCGTGCAAAACGCAAACAAAAATAAAGAGTTATAAATAGTCATAAGAATAATGTATTTATAAGGAAATGTTCGTAACATGCTACTTGAGCTATTTGTAAAAAAATTACGTATTTTAAATGTTAAATGATCGAGTAAATAAATAGAATACCTTGCAGACCTTGAACCATAGGTAATAGAGCTCTAGAATTACTCTGGTGTAGACTACACACTCTTCGACACTCCTTACGACATGATGAACACTAGTAATTATTATTTGTCAGTGTAGTGAAAACTGTTTAAATCATTCTGGACGCTTTTCTTAAACCATCTTTTTTCCAATGTTGGTTTGGACCAAATGGATTACAACATTTTCCTGCCAAAGGTATTGACAAAATACCTGACATTGTGTGAAACAATTCGTAATTATCTTATTAAGGGATAATTGCTAGTAATCAATTTGAACTGTTGTTGTAATAATTATATTGTATATTAGAGTACAAAAAAAATTGCATACGGTACTTACAGGCGACTGTACGAAACATGGGTAAGTCTTTTTTCAGTGTAACGAATCCACAGTTAGGGGTCTACCACGGTTCCTTGAATGCCAGACACGGCCATATTTATCTCAATAAGTACACTACAGTATACCAGGGGTTGGTAGGACGTTTACCCTGGTGAAAAAATCTTGTTTGATATAGGTAATCTACCGGTAGAATACCTTGTATTGGTTTCGGACCAGCGATGCCAAAAGTTACCGGATCCTGTTAAGACTCCTATAGAGATTTCCGATTTTCACCTTTGGAGTACTCACAGAATTATGTACCTTTTAGCAACGCTGTCTCGGACCCATTCTGACATTCATGACATCAAATAGATTGAAAATTTGGATACTTAAAGATTTTTTCAAATTTTTAAATAAATGTACTTTGAAGTATACTGTATAAACTGATCCGAGTAGCCTTTACGAACAGACCTGCTATAGCATTGTATGTACATGGTCTCTCGTATCGTATATACATTATATAAACTGACTGAAAAGTCTTAGTTTTAGTTTTTCGATTCGGTGCACACTTTTTTATCTCAGCATTATTTACTTGATTCCGATGAAAAAACAACTTATAAACAATTGGGAGCGTTAGATTTTCATCGGTCGGTTGCTCTATTCGATCGATTGGTCTTTCCACTTATTTCTCATTCCTTCTGTTTCTTGTGTCAAATGATAACCACCTCATAATAATCTTATCTTAACATATACCTTTCTTACAATTATCTGTTGACTGAGTGTTTATTTTGACTTAAGGGGCGTCATCCTAATTGTTATCTGTACAAGAACCAGAACATGAGTGGAAAGCGAAATAAGTGGAACGACCAACCGACCGAATAGAGCGACCGACCGATGAAAATCAAACGCTCCCATTATCGTATTGCCCCTGGGTCGCGGCAATTTGGGCGTGATCCAAAATATGGCGGAATTGGACGCCTCTTTGATATATAGAGGCGCAACTTTATGAACTGTGACCTAGTGATCTCGAGTGCGCTGTCTATGCCTCGATAGTCTATGCGAGATGGCCAGGTCATAAAGGCTAGTCATAATAAATTGGGTGGTTTTGGGACCATTACACGTCAATCTATGTGTGCAAGCAAAAATTATTGTTAGACATATAAAAGTACAGATAGTGACTATTTATATCATTTGTAGTACATAGTTTTATTCGGTTAGTCATCCGTTCGCTTCGTCTGTCGGACCTTTCTGTGACTCGCGTTTTAAATAAATATTATGGACTGAATCAGTTCTGAAACTAAATAATGTTTTGTTATTAATTTAAAGCAGCTAGCCACATGATCGTCCCGAAAATTTTAAGCCAGTTACGTCGCTAGTTATTTCCTGGAATCTGCAAGATCTCTTGGAAAAAGTAATTACGGAATATATCCACCTAACAAAGGAGCTGTGTTTCCATAGAGATATAAGCATAGAGTGAAGAAGAAGTATATCGATAGTTTCCTGTGTCTCCTTCTAGCCAGTCACAGTACTCTGCAAGACAGAGACACAGGGAACTAAAGGCAGGCATGTTAAAAATACTGGACATCTAATATACCTACAAGACCTACGTCTGATAAGTCTGGTAGATCTGTTAGAAATACTGGACGTCTGAAAGATCTATGTGCCTCGCGTCTGATGGATTTGTTTAGTGTGTTAGAAATACCAGACGTCTGCTAGACCTATTAGAACTGGGTCTGATTGGTCTTGTAAGTCTGTTGAAAAGCCCCAAGTAACACCCATCAGACTCAGATCTATTTCTTCCGAGATATGATTGAGCAACAAGATCGCTGTAAACAGCATTAATATATTTAACTTTGATATTTTAGGTGCCAAAAAGAATTCTTTTTTAATTTAGCATACCGTATGTTTAGATGATGTTAACCAGAAGGACTACTCAGAGAAAATAAAGATTTTTTTTTATACATTTTCATTTTTCAAAGCTTCAATTATTCTTCGAAAGATTTCGAGTAGAGTTACCGAAAAAAAATTTTAATCGTATACTTTTTACCTATAGCATAAAGTAAACTAGTCATCGCTCGTGTAGCTAGTTACAGCCCCAAATTAATGGGAGGGCGGTAAAGACACACGAGCGGTGGTACTTTAGTTTCTGCTTAATGTGCGTACACGAATTATTTTGCATACCCACACGGAGAGAAAAATCATTGGGCTGTCCCATAGGTAAATCTGAAAAAATTTCACGAAAGCAGGCACTAGCGTTCGCACTATGCAGTTGATGCCATGGCCTCATATAGGCAATGAGTGTGCAGCCTGCGCTATAGCTTCGGAACAATCCCATGGAGGCATTGGATTTTTTCCATTGACCTCATGAGTTTTCACAAGTAGGAGTTGGCTTTAAGTGTTTGAGTCCTTAGATTTTGACCCCGACCAATCGTAAGCCATGGTAATTCTGACGTTAGCCAATTGCAAGCCATGTGCCGTTGGATTGAGGCCAATATCTAAGGACGGGAGCCAAGCGTGAGTAAGAGTAAGGGATCTCCTCAGAAGCTTTCTTTCTAGTAATATCTATCTCTTTCGCACCTTCTACGCTAGGGGGCACAAGTAAGAGGGACCCTGTGTACACACTGATTTTCTGGAGATGAAAAGAGTCAGGGGACTGTAGGGAGACTTTCACTTCTTCTTTAAGTTAAAACTCAAGAGGGCAATCAAAAAATCCAATACCTCCTTGAGATTGTTCCGTGACTATAGTGCAGGCTGCACGCTTCTCCTGTACATGAGGCCATGTCATCAGCTGCACAGTGCGAACGCTAGTGCCCGCTTCCGTTGACTTTTTCAGATTCACCGATGGGACAGCGCAAAAAAATACAAGCATTCGCGTGGGCTTGCAAAAAATATTGACTGGTAAAGTTAGATGCTATTGTTTACATAAAAACGTGTAAAATGCATAAAAAATAGTGTTTAACCTTTAACTCTAAATATTTCCAAAAATTCTGTTCGGAATGTTATAAAAAATCTTTTAGTAAGTCGTTTTTCCAGTACATGGTATCTGAACATGAAATGTGCAAAATTTCATTAACAATTTTTTTAAGCACCTAAAATATCAAATTTAAAGCACATATGCTGTTAACAGCGAATTCGTCACTCAATTATACATATACCTCAGCAAAAATATTAGATCCAAGTCTAATGGGTATTAAGGCCTATGCAGCGAAATTGACATGAAGCACAAAAACAAGCATGTACACAGACGTTAGTGCACAGCGTCTTGTGCTATCGTATGATAGTAAAACAAAACCAAGCAAACGTATATTCTGCACCTCCAGATCAAGTTATTCATACTTTTTTGGTTGCGTCTTACTAGCATTCGATAGCACAACACGCTGTGCACTTACGTTTGTGCATGTGCTTGTGTTTGTGTTTTATGTCAATTTCATTGTATAGGCCTTTACTCAAAGCTTTTTTACAGTCTTGCCAGGCCAATTCAACCAAGGTCTAATAAGCTTATCAGACTTCTGGCATTTCTCATAGACATACCGAACTTATTAGACCTAACTCTCATAGGTCTATCAAACGTCCGGTATTTATAACATGCCTGACTATATACATGTATTTTTGCATCTATTGCAAGATTAAGGTTTTTTTTCTACTCTATACTTATACCTTTGGGTGCATTCCATTATTGTCGCACGACCATACAGATATTATAGATAGAGTAGGCAAGCCTGTAAGTGGAAGCGTTGACACGGAAGAAAAAGGTGCAAGACAGATCCACTATTCGGTCTCTATCCTTGGTTGCCGCTGATTGGCTACGAAGGATTTATATGTATAGCTATACAAGCAGATAGGAGAGATATAGAATTGGTGGATCAGTCTTGCATCTTTTTCTACTGTGTCAGTGCTCCCACTTACAGAAGATTCGGTTGATTTCCTACTCTATCTATAATATCTCTATAAACACGACTCGCAAAACTAAAACTAAACGTTCCAAAATTTTCGCAAAACTGCGAGTGCTAGACTTTAAGACCGCTGCTTAAGTAATACATACGTATTACTAAGTTAAGAAACGTATGACACGACTGCTGGAGCAGTCTCACAGTCTTGCACGCATAGAGAAATTAGAATAATATCTAATATCTCTAATATCTCTATGCTTGCACGCGTAGTTTTACGAGAATTTCGTCACGTTCGATTTTAGTTTTGCGAGTCGCTCGACAATAACGGAATAAACCCTCTAAGTGTGTTCTGCAATTACTTCCAGCAGTAAGGCCCTGTTCACGGAAACTGCCATTAAGCACAAGCACAAGACTAGCATCTGTTACTATCTCTATAAAAAAGGCACAGCACAGTATGCTTCATGTTGTCACCTTGAAGCATATGCTACTCGAGGCAGCATTAGGTAAGAAAAAAGAGTCTCCTGGCAGGAGGAATCGAATGTCATGCTCTCTCTTTCTAGCATTGCGTTGATTGGTTACAGCTAAATACAGAGAGATGATTTAACCAATTAACGTACAGCTAGAAAGAGAGGCTATGTCATTCTATTTCTCCTGCCTGGTGACACGTTTTTCTTGCTGCCTCCAGTAGTATATGCTCTAAGGTTTCCACCGATATAGATATATCACCCAATACTTCTCTTGTGATTGTGCTTTACGGTAGTAAGGTAGTATTAGCGAATAGCCTCTAAACCAGTAAGATCATGATGTAAGAAAGAGAGGTGTGCTAACGCGCATCTTTCCCAAAATTCAACTAATCGTTGCTCTTCCATATGCCAGCCATTTAAGGTTATCAGCCGATCAAACAACGTATAATTGAGACAAACATGGCGCAAATTACGAAGGCGCAAAAATTACCGAATTAGCAGGTTGTCTAGTGAGCACGCCTTGTTTTCATTACATAAGTAAGATATAATGTGATAGCCAAAGAGACATCATGCCACGCTGTCTCTCTTATACTCGTATGGAGGCTGTTCATGCAGACGCATCAGCGTGACACATTACCATTGGTTTTAAATGAGACTGCGTGAAACTGTTGCGCCTATGTTAATAGCCTCATGATATCTTCCTAGTTGATTGCATGATAAAAGGATAACAAAGCGTGGTCATAAGGTAAATGCGCAGTATTCAAGAAAATGATTTCTGAGCTATAATTGGCCAAGAAGGGCCAAGAGAGCGACATATTGTTTTTAGGGGAAATTTGATGAATTCAAACTCTAAATGGTTCCCGCCTAGCATCGAGCTCCGATTAGCTGTTTTCACTCAGCTACGCATTGCCACATCCTTATATCCTTTAATCATGGTTGACAGCTTAAAACGCAGCCTTAGGTGGCCTGAGCCTGATTGGCCGACAAAAATTCTGCCGTAAAAAATTTTTCAGCGTGTATTCTGACCCCTACTCACGGGTGGTATTCCATAACCTCACTAACCCCACCAGCGCGTCAGATCTAAAAGTTGACGTCACGTAACAATGGATCATAAGTAATTGTATTTAATAGATAGATGATATAATGATTCTAGCACTTTATTGTGTAATGTCCATCTCGGACGCAGTTTCATGATTTTTACAACTTCATTAATTTTTTGCGCAAAATCGGTGCAGTCAGTCAAAACATTACAAGATACATTTTTTTCTTTAAAGTTTACGCTACATACCAAAAATATTTTTTATAGCGAAATTCGCTAAATTTTAAACTATGCTCTGCCATGTTGGATCCACCATTTTGAATATTTTAAATTCCGGTTGATATTTCGAGTGAACACTTCTAAATCACTTCAAAATCGTATTAAAAAAAAAAAAAATTTTAATGTGTAAGAGAAAAATGCCTAAGTAAGGTTATCTTGACCTTCAGCGCCATCTAGCGCTGGAACTTGTATCATGCCCATTCTAATCTGAAATTCTTATAAAATAACATGTAAAAAGCTGTATAAGAAAAAAAAAATTTTTTTAAAATTGGTCTAACCTAACAAAAAAAATTACGTAAGCTTTCTTACCCCCAAAATTAGAGCTTATTCTAGCTGAAAAAATTTTAAAAATATTTTTAAACGACTCTCCGTAAAAAAATACACGAAATTGTGTACTGTTTTTTTTCTTTCGTCTATCAGCTAAAAAATTCGCATGTTTAGCCTTTTACCAAAAATTTGAATTTTTAAACCGCCACTGACACTAGTCACGTGACTTTAGAAGACCAAAATTAAAGGTAAGTTCTAGTCTCACCAAGTACTATTGAATACCATACTTTTTAACCAAAAACTTTTTTTTACTGTACGGTTTGACGTGCAATGTCCCATATATATTTATATATATATATATATATATGTGTGTGTGTGTGTGTGTGTGTGTGTGTGTGTGTTTTAGTGTGTGTATAGGCTGCTCCGATTAGCAGTCAACACCGCAAACTTATACTAAATATATACTCCATGATAGACCGGCAACACCTCAACACTCGTGCCAATTAAAGTATAACTCGCAAAAAATCTATGCATATCGTACATTATTGCTCAAACTAATGTGACTTAAAAAAGATAAATTGTGACTTCTCAATGTCGACTTACAATTTTAAGCAAATTGGAGAAATGGTTTGTTGAAGTGAAGTATTTTTCCTTGTTGTGCTATCACTACTGACATTGGACAAGACACGTAATAAATAATTTTTCTATAATCTTGGTGTAAATTATCCCTGTTTCGTCTTATCACACAACGCAAAGAGTATTTTTGACCTTGAGGGATTTTTTGGCAAAATATTTTTTTAGCACAACCAAAATCATATTTTTTTGCCTAGTATATATCAACGTTGGCATACTATTGTTAATTTTAAATTTGAAAACAAAAAATAACTATAGTGTTTTGTACTGTAAGATTGTGTGTATGTAGAAAAATAGCAACGCTTAATTTTTCAGATCTGCTATAACAATTTTTCCGCAAAGAACAGACGGGAAGCATGACTTCAGGGTATGGAACCAACAATTAATCAGCTATGCAGGATACAAACATGAAGATGGCTCTATCTTGGGTGATGCAGGAAACGTGGAATTTACCGACGTAAGTAACAACCTATCTATGAGACTTTATCATAGAAAAAAAATTAAATAGTATAACTTACATTGCAGGTATGTAATAAATTAGGATGGACAGGTGATAAAACTGGTTTCGACGTTTTGCCTTTAGTTTTATCAGCAAATGGGCACAATCCCGATTATTTTGAGATTCCTAAAGAGCTTATACTAGAGGTACCAATGAGTCATCCAACGTAAGCGATTTTTCTGCCGCGTAAACTTTTTATAATTACTTAAATATGTACAAATGTATACAAATGCGCGTCAATTTATGTTAGGAGAAAAAAGTTACATACTTTTCACGATTTTTTTTGGTTATACTCGTATAACTAGTTTATATTCTATGTAAGATTCCAAGATGATTATACGATTTTTAAATAAAATATATATCGATTTTCCTAAAAATTTATAAAATTTTATAAGACGGAAAGCCTATTTTCTGACACTACAGAAAAATTATACAACAGAAGTATATCTCATTAAAAACGGTGTATTATGAGATCGTTGACTGGAGAGCTGATAATTATATCCTAATAATCAAGCGATTACATTCAAAAAGGATGCATGTGTACCCACCTTGCTGTACGTTTTACCAAACAAAGCTCGAAAAAAGATATTTTATTTTATTACTCACCATACTATCATTACAAAAAAGACTAACTTTTAATTTTTATGCTTGAAAAATGTATATAATATTACGTGGTAAACTTAAATTCAAAATAAAATATGGACACCTGTGAACACCAATGAAAGCAGACGTAAAACAGACGCATAAAGAGACCTAATTTTTTTCGTTGTATGTATGAGTTATAAAACATTTGCTTTTCCTGCTGCTTTATAAGTAATAATTAGAACTACGAGTATTACTGCCACATACTGCATCTGCTTTCTAAAATTTATAGATATAGTCCCCCTCACTTTTCTTGAGAGTTGTCTAAGGCATGGAACTATTTTAGTTAGTTATGGGTCTGTTATATAAATTAATTATCATTACTTAATTTTATTATAACTTTTAACGATTCGGCGATCTGATTGCTAATTTTTTGATTTATCCAGCTTATTATAATATTTGACTATCAAATAGATTTGATAAATATCACAAGATCATAACATTATGATATTATATACCTAATTATGTATATTGAAACATATTTTATTCTTATTCCAAGATGAAATTCGAATTCAGTGATATTGTTCAACGTAAACTTTTTTTGATAAGAGAATATTTTTTCTTAATAAAATTATTTTACTTTATTATTTAGGAACCTTTGTATTGGTTAACGAAAAGGATTTTTTTACTTTATTTCAGAGATGTTCAATAGCGTTTGAAATAACAATACACCATTTTTTCAAAATGTCTCTATGTATATTTAAGTATGCAAGTAACTACTCGTACCATAGAAACCCTTGGACCGATATTAATGATCCAAGGCTGGAAATGTTTGGTATTATACATTTTAAGGGGCTCGGAAAAATATTCAAGTAGTATACCTAATTATGGTTGTAATGACGATTTTTAAGTCTTCAATGCAGTTTTTGTCCATTTTAGAGATCAAAATTTGAATTTTTTTCGTAATACTTATATCTAATGAAATATTATCATAGCTGCTTCCCAATACATCAGAAAAGTTACAATTCTTACTGAAATAAGGTGGAATCGTTTTAACGCCAAATACCGTCGCCCTTACAAGGTCCATTGTAGACTCTTTTCCAAATCTTTCCCTTATTTATCTATTAATCAACCGTATAAATGATAAAAGATTACTTTTGGGCCTAACGATTCAAAATTTCCACCTGTTTTTAAAAAACCCCAATCCATTTTTTTTTTTATGTTTCTACAATCTCACTATCTTTAATTTGCTAAGAAATTCGTATTGAGTGATAGAAATGCATTTGTTTTAATAACTTTTTTTAATGTTTATAAACATGTGAAATTTTACCGGAAAAAATGACTTTTTTTTAGCTTTTTTTTTATTAGAAGTTTTAAGATAGTTTGCTGAAGAAGAGAATAAGCTTTGATTTAATAGAATCAGATGAAAATTATAAATTCATACATACAAACAGTATTTTTTCGTCATTTGGAAAATAAATTTAATCATTAAAAGGAGAAAAATTTGAAAAAAAATCTACGATCTACTCTATGCAATTCATGGTATCACACAAAAAAAGCCATTGATTACATATAGATTAACAAAGAAATATGACTATTCTAAAGTTTACTTATACATGTGGAATCCACATCCTTAAAATAGCTTTATTGATTATTTTAAATTATCTACCTAACTTACGACATGTATTTTTATAGAAAGAAGCACAACAAATTTTAAAAATATTTGGTCATTTGTTATTAAGCCTTTGACAAATTTCAATGATCTAGGGCGAGTAATTTTTTTTTTTAGATTTTTGTATTACCCGAGAAGAAAATAAAGTTTTTTACCTAATTAATATCGTTATGATTATTTTTTTATGCTCAAAAAGCGTTGTTTACTATCTTAAGAGTAAAAAAGCTGGAATTTAATTACCTTAATAATTATATGTTATTAAGAATTAAAATAGCAGTAATTATAATTTTTGTTCGAATGAACAACAACATGCTTTGTGTAGAGTAGTGGTTTTTATTGACAATCGAACATCGACGTCTCGCCATCTTATATGGCCTAACGAGGACTAAATTCGACCCGTACAGTATGGAATAAAATTGCAAGAATGTTTAATTATATATATTTATAGTATGATAGTTACCCTTCTGTATGTGCGTTAAGTATTCTCAATCTTATCACAGACATCTAACCTTACACTACATTTGGAGTAATTTAAGTTAATGTGCGAGACAAAAACAACTTAATTTCGCATGTTATAAAAATATATTTACAATATGGTACAAAATTACTGCAATACACGTTGACGTACTTTACTTACTAATAGTCATATAAAAATGCATATACAAAATCATAACAACAGAATTTGTGTCAATAACAGTGTGTAAAGCATATTATGTAAGCCATAAACTAATCATTAAGCACAGAGAGATGATCGCCTTAATAACTAGGTCATGGGCCAATCTGAACTAAAGTTTCAATCCAAAGCTTAGCGTAAGTTTATTTAAATTCCTCCAGAATTAAGAAGCGAATGTGAACAGGAACTTGGACAGTATATTTTTACCTCTTAAAAGCAAGCATATTACACGTCTCAATCGATTACATAGTTAATTAAAAAGAAGAGCAAAATACTATAATAAATAATTTATACTATTTTAGATATTTATGTAATAAACATTTTGGAAGATTACGATAGTTTGTGTCAGTCAGATTTTCTATTTATATTTTTGTGATGCCAAATGATATGTTCTAATTCCGAAAACTCCTTCTTAACTAGGACTTCTCAACATCCAACACCTTAACATTCTCAAAATTAAAGGCATGTACTGTATTTATGCAATGCCATTCTAATACAGATCTTTCGTCATTTTTTAAAATATTTATGAATATAATTATTTTCTCGTTTTCTTATTCTTGATTGTCTAGATGTCTGTATCACGTATTAAGACTTACAATTATTACAGGAAACTTGATAGACAACTGATCTTTTATTGTCATTATTAATTTACTTCCAATTTACTTTTAGATATGAAGTTCAAAGAGAAATCAAGGCTACGCAAAAAAAATTTTATTGGATTCTGTAGAGTTTTATTAAATTGAATAATGATTTTTGGTTTCTCGCATGTTAGACTTTTTGTATTTAATATTGTATTGTCAGATTAATAAACTCTATTAAAAAATCTACCTCATTTTACTGACTCGGAAAGAAAACGAGAGAGGTTAACCATTGTTTTCCAGAGTGGCTATAATAGTGATTAAGTTTTCAGTCCTAAATTAATAGTTAAATAATTGACGAAGATTATTAATTCACCCAATAATAAAAGCTCTTTTAACATGCATAGGGTGATGGGAGGGACAATGTCATATTCTTCCCGAAGAGGAAGTCTTTCTATGCCAATCTATTAAACAAATATCGTTCGTTATTTTAATTATGTTCATGTCTAAAAAGGGTGACATATTATCCATTTCATGTTTTATCGTTAATTGTATGTATGAATCATAAGCATTAGATTTATTAAATACATTATAAGAACTGTATTTGTATCCGTTGTTATTTAAAAAAATAGTAGTCCACATACCTCTTGTAGACCAATACTGACCTTTTAAGCGTAGGTGATAAGTCCTTCTCTAGGAGGCCTAAGGCTACGCCAGCCAGTACTGGGCTATAACATCCCCTATAGGGCAAACTATTAGTTGTTTACAATATTTTTGGTAGAAAACAAAATATGTGGAACGAAGAAGAAATCCAATGCTACTTAAAAACTCCCTCTCAGACATATGTAACACACCTCTTGAAAGAGGCCACTTCTTTTTTACACCCTGCATTATCAAATCATGCGGTAGGTCAGTTTATAACGATACTCCATCACGTATGATTAATTTATATACATTGGAAACCACAGTATTTTTAAGCCAATCTTTGACTGAAAACTGTTTCTTAGGGAACAAAAAGATGTTTAAATATATTTAATTAATGGATTAGATAAAACCTTGTCTAATAAGTACAGGGGGGGAACCTATACTAGATACAATGATTCTGGAAGAAAAATTATCTTTCTGAACTTTAATTAACCTGTATGCTCTGGCTAGCTTAGAACTATCAATTTCTGAAGATGAACTTTTCTGCATTGTTTGTGAGTCAAAAAGCCCCCAGCATTCCCACTTGCTAACTTTTTAGCCTCATTTTTAAAGTTGTAAATAGATTTTCATATAAGGACTAATGTTACTATTGATTACTCAACGCATTCCCAACTTCTTCATGTTATTGTTATTTAAATATAGCTACTGTAGACTTACCCTTATCTGCCCTGCTTGCGATTAACTCCCTGTGATTGCTAAATGATTCCATTGTCATATTTATATCCATATTCGTTTTTTATTCACATAATAATGCTTTGTCCTATTACGCAATTGATACATTATTATATATAAGTACTTACTTATTATTTCTTTACTAATATTAACATCCACCTTGTTTAGTTTGTGGCTTATAGAATATACTTTATACACTGTTACTGATATAAAATTTTTTTAATTGATCTTGTACATGGATATTAATATAACTATTAGTGGGTTAAGTTCGTCAACGTTTGATGTATTATTTATGTACCCATATTGTAAATGTATTTTTATAATGTGCCTGATTAAATTGTTTTGTTCACGCACATAAGCTTCAAGTACTCAACATGTAGTTAAAGGTTGAATGTCTTTGATAAGATTGAGATTGCTTCAGGCACTTGTATGCCCATTTAAAATGACGAAACGTTAATGTTTGATTGTCAATAAAAACTACCACTCTACACAAAGCTTGTCGTTGCTCATTCAATTACTTATTAGGAAGAGTAAGATTTTAAAGAAAGATGCTGATTTAGTTCAGATTTTATATTTTCTATCATCTATCTTCATCATTTCATTTATATTTTATTATGAAATTCTAGAAATTTTATGAAAATCACTTATATTTCGGAAACTGATCGATAGATAAAATCATGTAGAACGTAGAGCCAGTTTCTTTATTACCATAGTCTCTCGGAAAAAAATTCTAGTCTTCTATCTAACAAAAGTTATTTTGAAGATTTTTTATTGTAACTACCGTTTCCGTCATTTTGAGGGTAAAATTTCTTTTTATTATGTTTTTAGTAGAGATATATCTAATTGAGGATAACAATATCATTATTATTTATTCTAAATTATATTGTTACGATGTGTCATTTATGTTTGACTAAAAAAACCCTAAGATTTTTGTGCTGTATATGTTATACCTTGGGATCCTATCCACAGATTCTAATAATGGAGGGATAATAATGTCTATTTTTTCATGCTGATAGTAATTAAACAATGAAAAAATAAATTCGTACCCTATTAAGATCTTTGAAGCTATTTTATGAATCTATGAAACTAGGGTTTGGTGTTTCTTGATCGATAAAATTACAATTTGATTAAACAAATAGTTTTATCATAAAAAAAAAAAATTATATCACAATTGTTAACTATTTAAATCTCCTCTCTCCTTTCTTCCTTACGTTAAGGTATTACAACGTTTTTAAAACCTTAACCTGAAACCCGTACGTTAATTAAATAAAGTTTTCTACATATTTTCGTTATATCACGAGTATTTGTTTCATAAACAATGTTAAATAACTGATCTAATTATTTTGAAACCAAACCAATATTTAGCAATGTTAATCCTACTATTGAAGTAAAATAATTTAGAATCTTATCTCAGTGCGATTCTAATTTTTCAGATCATAAAACTAACTGTCTTACTCTTTGGAATAGTTCTGATATGTCATATCGTCATATTTTTTGTATTGACAATAAACAGAAGAACATATCTTTTGAATTTATTTTGTTTATTCGTAGGCAGTGGTTTTTTTGACTTAAAAAAATGTTTTTTGCTTGGGTTTTTTTCCCAAACAAAAAACCATTGCATTTCTCGACTACTTTCCACTATTTAATAATTTAACTAGTGCAACTAGTTCTAAATATTTACAAACGCTTTTTTTTAATGCTTGTTTGATAGTGCTGTTCACTTAGTAGACTGATTAGAGATGGGACAAATAGGTATTCAATCGAAATATAAATATGCGAGTGTAAGTTAACGGTTGAAGTCAAAGTAACAATTGCCCAATTTTTATAGGTTTTTTAAACTATAATTTCTATGTGCCTATAACTATTATAAGTTATAAAATATCCAATATGACTTGACGTTTAAATAATTTCAATTCAAGATTTATTTGATTCTTCGCCTCCAATAAAATACGATCTTACTAATTCGTTAATATTTCACCATAGCTGTGTGACATTGGAACCCTAACTCTATAAAATTTTTTTGAAATTTGCATTCTCTATCGCCCATTAACGACCCACCTCAACGGAGAATCCAGCTCTTTCCTCAACTCCCTGACACACCTATACGAGCACCGATATCTTTGAAATTTTTAAATGCACAGATAAGGTCCAAAGGGAATTTGGAATGGCTAAAACTCCTCGAGCAAGCCGCGACCTTAACTGCATATACAAGCAGAACTGGGGCAACGTACAGTTCCTTTCCGCACTCTTTTACCTGCACAATATGCATTTTTATGTCGGTCACTATCTACTACTGTTTCTACAGAGAGCGATGTTTGCAGGAAATTATGTCCATGCATACGCACCTTTCCTATAGCTATAAATATAGTAGCAGCCATAATAATGTTTTTCTTAATATGTATGGTATGATGATTATAATAACAACTTTTTCAAGTACAAGAAATCAAATCACAATTTTAAGTAGATGTTAGTAGTGTTAGGTGAAATAATTGTAAATGCAATAATTATATAATTTATTACACTTGTTTTACTTTGACTATGTCCGCGACCCGTCGAAACAATATTGAAATAATTGTTAGCACTGCTAGAAATTATTTATTTTCCAGAATCAGCTAATACCAAACACATAACTAAACGCCAAATAGTGCACTCTTTTCCATTAAAGTTTTAACGAACTTGATTTCATGATTTAAGAACAACTTTTAGTACTATTCGGCTCGAGCCCCTTATTATTATTATTATTCAGTTGTAAGAGAACTTGGTACTTTTTCGGCGTTGTAAAGTGCGATGGGAGGGAGAAAAAACCCAGTCCACTACCTCTCTCTCTCTGTGATGTACAAACAAGCACGAACATTCAAAGTCAAGTATCCTTCGACTCTGAAAAGCATGAATTACCAGAAGAAGTAGTCAGTGCATTTAGTAAAGTTATTAATTTCGACGGCTTCTCGTGAGTCTAGTATTGTACTATTCGTGGCTTGATGTTAGATTTTATACTCATGATCGAATTTGTGACTACATTCTAATAGATAAAATGCGTAGTATGATTGTGTTATTTTATTGATGTAAGTTTTACATTGTTTATTAACATGTAAATCAAAAGATCTTCCTTTTTTTCTAACATATACTTTTTCCATGATCTGCATTTTAAATAGCATTTATTAGATTTTCATTCATTTTTGGTTTTACTTTTGTGATTTTTATTTAATATATTTTGGACGTCTGAAGTGCTATTAAAATATTATATGTATATAATATTTTTGCAATAATTTCTGAGATTTTTCCAAAATATGTAACAGTATCATAGAATCACCTTTCTTCGACAGATGTTGGATATATAATATTAATAGCTATTTTAAACATGTCTTTTTTAGTCATGGTGCTAATCAAACTTGAACTATAATCATTATTTTTGCAACTTGTTTTATAATCTTTCTTTTTTTGCTGTGATTGATTTGTGAGATTGAAACTGTTAGTCACATGTTTAATAAATTATTAGTGCCAATTTATGTGAATGTGTATGAGGAGATCTATTGTGAATTGTAATATTTGTGAATGATGGTTTGTGAAAGAAACTGAATTTTAATTTCTTTCGCACACCATTGATAGTAATAGCTAGAAAAATTATGTAGTTTTTTTTTCGATCATAAATATAATACTATGGTAAAGGCTGTTCAAAGATTTCAAAAGTATTTGAAACTGTCATTGTACGAGTATGCCTTTAAAAATACAAAAAAAACATCATCTACATATCTGCAGCAGCATGCAAGATAGTTACTTACTTGATAATCTATGATTTTCTTTTACAAGTTATTCATGAGAATTTCTGCCTAATGTAGGCTAAGTAAGTTATCTATTATCAGTACTTATTATGCAGTGCATACAGTATTAATGAATTCGAAATCGTTTTGGCCCAAGGAGCATTTTGTAATCTTCCTAGTTTTATGTATCACAAACTCTCAACATTCGTTTCGTACCACTAACTCTTCTTTAAAACTTTGTACCTTGTAGATTGGAACACCGGGAAACAAATACTTGACATTAAAGGAGACCATAACACTTTTATTAGTAATTTATATATTTTTGATTTTCTCAAATAAAACTATTGAATTGCTATTACTGTATGTAGATTAAAACTTTGTGCTATAGTTTACAATATCAAAAAGTTCTTTGAAAACATTGTAAGAAGCGGCTTTTATAAGCGACACTACTCAAGTAACAGGAGAATGTTTTTCATATAGTTTTTGAAACGAGTATAGTTTAGGTGGTTCTGCGTTCATAAGTATACATAAATAGCAAGGCATTATTTGCAATGAAGGACTATTTTTATATCCTTAAATTATCTTACTGCAAAATATATTAGGAGAATCATCAGACACTACTGCAAAAATGTCTGCGTTCCAAAATTCTTGGGCTTTTAAAGCGGACAGCTTTTTATCTATAGCTAGTACTGACTACCCTTTATCCGCTCACGTTATAATTATATTATTTTTTCTAATTTCTTTTGAATATTTGAAGCTTAGCTCTTATATAAACTATTATGTCGTATAATATCAGTTTCAGCACAAAATAAAATTTCAAAGAGAATTTTTTTCCATAGTAATATGACTCATAAGCTTATTCTGTAAAACTCTATTGTTATTTCAAATACACTTAAGAGGACGTGGGAGGGAACCATTTAACCTCAAAAAAGCTACTTCTCCGTTTCCAACTTTTCTCCTTTCTTACTTCATCAAATTGCACGAAACTTTGGGAATCGTCTCTAAATAAATAAACGAAGGGCGCTCAACTTTTACAATTGCGAGAAATACTTAAAAATAAACAATTTCTTATTCTACGCGACATTTTTTTGTGGCAAGGCAACCGTGAGTTTGAATATTATTATAGTTTGTAAAAAATTATCAAGAATAGTAAAAAAAAGAAATGAGCGCCCTAGTGTGAGATCTTTATTTCATGTTTCAAGCGTTTTTATTCAGTTTCATTAAGTAATTTTTGTTCAAAGTTGGAAACGGATAATAGAATAAAATATATTTTCTTCTTTAACCGATATGTCAGATTAGTCGCTAAGGCTAGGTTGTACTATATATGTTTACATAGTTCTATATTTATATGCTAAGCAGACAGCACACACGTCATTCATGCAGGTCTGCAGTGTCTGCTAGTCAGTATATGCATGAGTACTCAATGCAGTGCTCATTATTTCTCACATTATTCATCGCCATGGTCTTCGTTTTTTATAGTTATTATCATCGCACAGAAGCAGCATTGTATACGCCTGTATAGAGTAAACCAAATTTTAGATATTGTAAAGAATACGGTAAAATGGTATGCTTCTGCTGTCATTAGTTACGCTTGTCTACTAAGCTATATATTATATCTTGAATAAGTGCTTGAAAAATTAAATAGTGAGCACTCCCAATGTTTGTATTACAGGAGTGATATAATAAGTGCTGGTATTGAAAGCTGCAGTGCAGAGATAGGAGAGCTGGAAAATCAGTGATGCTCCTAACCGCTTAGTTTTGGAAATATATGCACAGATAAGTTGCAGCCTATAATTTTGAATGCCCGTTGTTTGCAATTTTCATTAAATTCAATGTTTATTTTTTTTTTAGCTGAGTGGAATGACAGTATTAGAAGGGGAGTAGACTAAAATCGACGTCTCCATTCGACTGCACTGATAGCTATAGAAATTGAAAGCTGGGAAATAAAACTTTACAGAAAGGTATTTATTTTGTTTAAAATCTGCTAGTACAATTTTAATCGAAAAAACTTTGCTGGGTCTATTCGCACAGAAATCCACGTATTTTCGTGAATATACGTGGATCTCACAGATGACACCTCGAGGAGTGCGTGGACAGTACGTGCATGGCAGACAGTACGTGTATTTTCGTGGATTTACGTGAATTTCTATGCGAATAGACACAGCGAAAAAATTGTCATGCAAACATTTCGTAGCAAGAAAAATCTGAAGCCTGGAACATTCAAGTATATTATAAGCCCATCAAAGTGTGATGTCCTTATCATAGTTCTCCTTGGAAAATATTTCATGATACATTCAACCTATAATGTCATCAAAGTTTCTCCAAGTTTGGAGGCTGACAAAACTCAGTTGTCTTTGTTCCCATCGACTAATTACAGTGTATTGGTGTCATGGCTCTACAGCTTAATAAAGTTATCATCACACATCCAGCCTTTGTCATTAATTATTCTTTAAATTTGGAAGTTGACAAAACACAGTGGTCAACGTATCCACTTACTTTGTCAACTGTATTTAAACTAGAGTGATGCAGTGCAAGTACCTGCCACCTGCTCTGCATCAATGTATGCAGCAATTGACTTTGGTGCTTAACCTCATATGCAGCCAATAATGTCATCAAGATTCTAAAGATTTACAAGCTGGCTGAATGAAAAGGTACATGTAAGCTTTCTTTTTCCTCTTTTGACTGAAAACATGTAGTATGGGTACTTGATTTTAGCATATATATTCATAAATTTAAATTTTCCTCTGGAGCTGTTCAGCAGCAACCTAACGCTTGACTTGAAAATTTTTTATATTTATTTGGAATAATCTCGTTTTCTTTATATTTATTCTTTTATTCAATGAATTGATGCAATGTTCTTTCCATCAGGATTTACTGTTAGTGTAAGTCCATCAGCTGAATTGACTGCATCGCCTGTTTATGATTGTATTGGGATTGCTGTAGACATTTTTAACTGCAAGTAGGGCTTGATAGACAGGTAGTGTATTTTTTTTTTAATTAAAAATTTTTTGTCTCTAACTATCTTTCAACAATATTATACTTGACTTAAAACTTTTTGATGATTACTACATACAATTACGATTAATATTAATTCTATCATTCAGTAAATAACTGCTTGAAACTTATTTTTACTATTTTTTACAACAGTTACATAGTTGACTTTGCACTACTGAGTTCATAAGTATGTTTTGTAAGATATATTAAAAAACATTGAATGTTTCAGCAGATGTTTGTCAAAAAAAAAGGTTCAATATTTTATTGTTTTTGATTTATTCCAGCTTCAAGATCTTGAAATCTCTATTATTACTGATGTACCGAAGGCACAATTCTACTGAGTCTGTCTTGAATCAGAGACAATGCTTAGCATGCTTACTAGAATGCTTAGCACATGGCTTAGAGTCCAAATGCAGTATAAAGGTAGACTTAAAATACTGCAAAAGAGCAATTCAACGATGAACATGTGAACTATGGTCTTTGGTACCACTCCCAATATTTGATTCCAAGCATTCAATGACCGAGCACTCATCATTCAATTTATGCTTGCATCAATACATTTATTAGGAACTGGAGCCACCATCTTTAATCGGCCACACAAGTACTAGAAGCAGTAGTAGCAGAAGTGACAGCAGTACGAGTACTAATCTCGTACCTCCACCTGCACCCTAACTTAGTTTCAACGAAATTGTTCTTCAAAAGATGCAAGAATGCTTTGTAGATAACTCTAGGTGTACGTATCATCAATGAAAATTACTTTCACTCGTTAGAGCCCAATTTGGTGGTGCATCTGCAAGTACTCCGTACTTTAATTTTTTCCTTATAATTGCAGATGTATATAATCAACCCTGCACGTTTACGTAATACATATTTTAATCTTCTTTCAATAAATTAATTCCAAAGTGGTCGATGATGCCTTGCCCAAGGAGATAATAATATATGTTCGATGAAGTATTAGGAAAGATTTTATAAAGAACTGCCATCCGTCGAAAAGGAACATATGACCAAACTACATATCGTCGCCTGGAAGGAACAAGGTACTATCTCAAATTTTGGCTGAAAAAGGTACTATCTCGTTTAGAGCGCTGAGAAAGGTACTATCTCGGCCAAGTTGGAAAAGGTACTATCTCGGCACTGCGGGGAACAGGTACTATCTCGGCGAAGCTGGAATAGGTACTATCTCGGCGAAGCTGGAAAAGGTACTATCTGGGCGAAGCGGGAAAAGGTGCTATCTCGGCACTACAGAAAAGTGGTTGTATCTCGGATCAGCGAATAAATAATTGACTGGTTTTTTGCACACTAAGAGATATCAGAGATATTTACCTTTTCCCGCAAATTCGAAATCATTACGTTTTTTCAAAGCTGAGATACAAAATTTGAGATAGTACCTTGTTCTTCCCAGGCGACGATATATTCAACACTTTCCCCCCTCTTTCTTCTTAAAAAAGGATTAAAAAATTGCGATGGAACTAAGCATGCAATTAAGCACAATAAAGGTGAATTTCCAACAGTCACTGTCACAAAGAAAAAAGTTGTATCTTGGCGCTAACCATACAAATAAAGTTATGAATTTTAAAAACTCTTACGACAAAAGTTCTTTTAACTGTAAGTAAACATTTGAGTCAAATAGATTTAAACTAAAAAATAGTATATTACGCTACTAGGGCGCAAAGGGCCACTTCGCGCCCACGGGCGCACTTTGCGCACAAGGGCGCGAAGGCTTGCGCCCGAGTAGCGTATACTGTTTTTCTCTTTTAGGGTGAAAAGTGAGAATACCACCTGCACATCATTAAATATTGATTTAATAGTGTGTAATAAACATAGCCAGTACCAATTTCGTATATATATATGTGTATATATATGGGGCATTCTTTTTAAGATTTGACCCCCCCTCTGTCCAAAAATTCAGGCATTAAAAAAAATTTTTTTTGTGCTTATTTTGTAGGTATTGGATTACACTTCTTGTTGCAAAGTGGCTCTTGATAAAAAAATGATATGACAAATGACAGATGTAGGTTATGTGACGTAGAGTTGTGCAAAAAATTTATTAATGCAATCATA